>JAXQGX010000308.1:0-16351 GCA_037040455.1 Irpex sp. P115-07
TTTGTGCGGATATGCAAGGACGGTACGGTCGGCTGTGTGCGTAGCGTCGTGGACAATTTGACTCATGTCGTAGCAGCCGTCTCAGGGCTATTCAAGCCCTCTGGAAAGGGTGAGATCCCACGTAGTGATCTTTAGGGACGCTAGTGACTATGGTGGTATCGACTTTTTGTGTGCATGTAGTATATTGTATAGTATTTATTCATGTTCATCTTTGACATCCGGCCTTGCCTTTCGGTGAGAGGCGTGAGCTCCCTCAAAATGGACATCGCGGAAGACCGGTCACCGTTTGGTCTGAATCGTGAATTTTCCAAGCCTCACTCACTCACTTGTCGGTGGTGTCGTTCCTCTGTACAATAAGTAGTCTGAACTTGTTCTGCGATGCGGATCATTGGGGTCCAAGTGAGACGAAGTATAGCCGAAAGCGGAAGGTGTCGTGGCTCACTCGTCCGAATCGCCCCGCGGCGTACTAGGCTTGTAAACCAGTTACATTCTCACCTGCCTACGCTGCAGAGCCACTTCGTGCGTGACACCGTGAGTTTCGTCAATTCAGGTAAACCAGAAACATGATCCGTATCCGATGCCAACTTGGAAGTGCTCGAGGGGAGACATGGATAAATGACACCACAGAAGTTCGATGACTATTGGGTCTGAGTCGCGATTGCAGACAAGAACAATTATTGAAATAGCTCATGTCAAAGTCAGCTCAGCTGATATGGATGTGGAATACCTGGTGTGAGAGAAGAGTATAACACAACGACGATGAAGGGGCGGACTTACAAAGACACATCAAACAAATATGGGGGGAAAGCGATTAACATGATAATACGATACGACAAGAAGCACTAAGCACGAGGGGTGTTCCTCGCCACGGGCAAGGCGTTGGCATTGCCATTAGAGGTAGAAGCATGTGCACCTCGAGGAGCGCCAGAGGTAGGAGTGCCTCGAGGAGCGATAGAGGTGGACTTCGGAAGCGAATTGTTCGGTGTGGCGGGTGTGGTGGCCCGTGAGGGAGGAGGGTGCGGGGCGTTGGGCTGTGCTGCTTTTAGACGTAGGAGCGTCTTCATCGGGAATTTCGTTCTGCGTGCAAGAGATATTAGTGGAGGTGTCTGGGGATCAAGCTAAGGTGTTTGCTGGCTTACTGGCATGTAGAGCATACTGGCACCGGTTGGCAGAAGACTGTTGGTGGTTTGTGATGGGTAGTGGAAGCGGTGAGCGGGAGTTATGAATTGAATACAACAGAATAAAGGGGGGAGGAGTAATGTAGTGGGATGGGCGAACGTACTAGAGAGACAGACAGAGCATACAAATCCGATGTCGACGATGTTCTTGTGGCAGAAGCATGCGGCCCTGAAGTCGATTTTGTCTTGCGTGGGGACGGAGATGAGTTGTCTTACGCTTGGTGGAGGGAGGAACGACATCTACGATGGTGTGCCGCGAGTAGGGGGGTGCCGTAAGCAGGTGATTCAATGAAGAATAATATTACACGAAATATCTTACCATGAGGAATTGTAGAAGGGCGTCCGGCCTCTCAATATTGATGTATGACCCTCCGGTAAGATGTGCAGCCTGCTGCAAGAAGACGCTATCCGCGCCGTGCAGTTTACATACGTCGATAGTGACTTTCTGTATGACAAAAGTACTTTGAGCAAATAAGAGGAATTATGCTTGATGGCTCTTACCAGTTTCTGCGCAGAGAAAATAGAGTTCATGACTGAGATATATGAGGACGACTGATCTGGTGAGACTGAGATGATCAGAATGCGGGGGTCCGGGAGGATGAGGGCATCCTCTGAACGAGAGTTAGCGGGGTTCGTGACTCTGTTGATGTCTTCGGAGAATGTATTAGCGGAGGGCGTCGTGATGCAGGGAACCCTTACAGCACAGCGATTTCGTTAGAGCTCCCACAAAGTCTATGGGTGCTATAAACCAGGCGAGTGAGTCAAATTCACTTCAATTGCATGCTGCACAATCAACTACCTTCCACGTCCGTATCGCTTATCGAGTCAATCTGTTCGAGTATGTTCTGTGTAATTGTGGAGTCCAGGATCTTGAACGGTCTGTACGTGTTGGCGTCTGCTGTCACAGCTTTCTCGTCTACGGGAGTGGTGGTAGAGTACAATATCACGCTAATAAAAAACAACATCATCAGCCATATGTTTCCTGTGGTGACGTAGTGCGCGAATACGAACCTCTTCCCTGGGAGGGCACCGAAGACAGCCAGGCTGTTTTCATCTTTACATGCCATGTGGGCATTGAGAAATGCTAGTAGCTGAGAGATGAATGAGGATAACGTCAGGGGGTGAGCGTTATTGGCTTGCGCGGACAGTTGCCATTGCGTGGGTGACAAGTCGAGGATTACGCTCAAATGAGAAGCTTTGTCCATGGCCGCTGAGACGTCATGGTACGAGTGAGTGATATACTACTCTGGATAAGCATCGTTTCCAATGGGAGCACTTACCTTCAAAAACATATAACTTTTTGATAGGATAGAACAAATAAAAAGCTTACTGAGTATTACCCTGAGTGGTGGACGTTAGTGGCCAAGAGGCGAGAAAGCCAAACACATACAAGCAACGCGTCTTTAGCGCTCTCAGTCCAAATCGCGCGTCCCACTGGCATCTGCTTGTGCCTGCCACCGACCTTGACCGTAAACAATCATGACCACGCATGTCGGCATACTACCAGATGGCAAGTAAATCTGCTTTATAAACCTCTATGTGCACTAATGTAAGTCTGTAGATATTCTGGACACGCTACTCACGACGTTGGAAGAGTCTGAAGGACAGCGGCCACTGGGGAAGGACTTGCACTTCTTGAGGTTACCTCATCCTCGTACGGGTATGTCAACCCTTCACAATCACCAAAAGTAGTACTGTTCTAACTTATTTTCTTCGTGAGGTGTACCTTCACTGTTCTTGCCCTTCCAACGACGCGACGCAAAGTATAAATCTATACTCGAAGTGCAGGTGGTCGCACCCACGAACCAACGTTCCTGGTTCTTGTCCGAGGGTCAGGTTATGGAAAGTGTGTGACCCTTTGCATCATGCCTGCTACCTGGTATCTGACGAAGGCCTTGCAGATGGAAAGCTCCTAATCATGACACCCGTCGATCCCGCCTTCCTCCTTATACCTCTCTTGCAACCATTAGTACCTGTGAGTATATCCCTATTACTAAGCATCGGAAACTCATGAACCCTTCCAGACAGATAATAGCTCAGGCACCTTTCGACCGTTGGATGACATCTTCGAACTGGCCACCGAGAAAATCCTAGCGTCCCCTCCATCCGAACCTGATCCCAAGGACCCCTCATCCTCCATCAGTAAAGAAGACATCATGATTTTCCTCTCACTCGACTGCGCACACAGTGCTATGAAGCGCATCTGTGAAGTAAAAGGTGCCTCCTACTCCTTCTCCTCCAGCGAACGCTCTGTTCATGCATGGCAATTGTTCGTGACATAGAAATTACACCAGAGATAACAGTCTACCGCTACTCACCTGAGAGGGTCCTGGAATACTTCAAATCCAAAGTCGCCAGGCTTAACAATGCATCGCTACTTGAGACATCCCGGACACTCATCCGTGCTTTGGCAAAGGACGGTCTCATGGAAGATGGCAAGGAGCAGCTGCTCGAAGGTACGCTCCAATAATCGGAAGTGCAGGTATCATAAGAACTTACCCGTGATTACCCACGTCACCCCAAAGCTGGCAGACTCAAAGCGGCAGTCGACCTGGTTTGTCAATACGCCCCGCCCAACGTCCGTGTAGCATTGCTAGCATCCTACGAGTAAGCATCCCCAACACCACTCAAACACTCGTTAGAGTCTCTCTGACGACACCCAATCAGCATGAGCTCGCTAGACGCATACCTCAAAACTCTCCAAGACGAAGCCGCCTCGCTCGCCGCAAGTGAGATGAGCAAAGCCGAAGCTCGCGAGAGCAAGTCTACGGAGAAAGGTGGTGGGGACAAGAAGCGAAAGGCTGCTGCGAAGACGAGTACGGGGGTTGCGAAGTTGAAGAAGGCAAACACGAGCGGCATGTCGAAGCTCTCGACGTTCTTCCAGGCGAAGACTAAGTAATAATTGATGTACGGAGCGTTTTTGATTTCTCGTTTCTTCTGTCCTGCGTTCTTGCTTATGCATAAGTTTACTTGAACTTGTATAATCCACTAATCCACGTAACACCAGGTAACACCAACGAAACTATTTGTCCGAGTACTTCTCCACAATCGCACGCACTGACGGCTCGATCTCAGACAGAATATCGATCGTCTCGTTCTGCCAAGCGTACCTCATTAGTACACGCGCAGACCCCAAACATAAACGAACTGTCGTGGCTCACCCAGACTTTCTCCTGAGCCTCCCACCCCTCCTTACTAATCACGAAGTCGCTCGGTTCCCTCACCTCCGCGATGCTCACATACGCGCCGTGCATCGTCTGCTTCACATGTGGCCCCTCCTTCCCATCCGGACCTAAGGCCGCCCACACCAGCTGTCGAGCTCCCTGCTCCGCCGTGCGTCCTAACAGGGCTCGCATTATAGCCCCGATGGCTTGCTCTATGCCTGGTCTGTTACGGCCTAACTCGCTGGAACACATGCCGGGGTTCACGGAGGCTGCTGCGATAGGGACGGAGGGAGATAGGTGGGTGGCTAGGGCGCGTGTGAAGAGGGTGTTGAGGACTAGTCACAGGTACCGATATATCACGATCGAGTTAGTGCTGCCATTATATTTAGTACGAGACACCGTGACGTACGCTTGGAGTGGAAATATCTGTGGAACATGACTGATGACGTGCAGTATTCCTTATCGTTTAGCCTCTTCAGGATCCCGACGTCCGAGTTGATGAGGTCTGAGTCGAACTTCGTCCAGAAATGCGTCTCGCTGCCAACAATGACAAGACGGGACGTCGAAGAATGTTGTTCTGCTGCCTTCACTAGGCTGGGAAGCAGGAGAAGGGAAAGCAGGGACGTAGACAGGTGGTTAACGTGTATGCTATTGCGGCGAGTCTGTCAGCTAAAGGGTCTCTGGTGGCAACCAGGGGGGCTACGACTCACGTCTCTTCCCATCCGTCTTTCGTTGTGCGGTAGTCTTTCAGGTTCACACCCGCATTAGCGACCAGAATGTCTATAGGATCGTTCTCGAGCCGCTTCGTGAAAGCGATAACGGAGGCAAAGTCGCTCAAGTCCACGAGTTGAACCTCGGCTGCGTAGCTAGTCTGCTTCGCGATACCTAGCATGCGCATGCAACGGTGAACCTTGTGCCATCACAGATGTAAATAAAAGATCCCCTTACGTGCTGCTGCATCCTGTCCCCTCTGCTCATTCCTACACGCGAGAATGAGCCTCTTGGGACCCATCCTCGCAAAGTGCTGAGCCGCCTCAAAGCCGATCCCAGTATTGGCCCCGACAACGACGACAGTCTTGCCCGTCAAATCCGCCGTGAGAACCGGCTCGAGCCGAGTCCATTGGTTTCCGACGAAGGTGGTGAACGGGAGTTTGCCCATGGTGGTAGCTCTGGGTCGCTGACTCGGACTTGTGGGTGGTGCGGTGCAGAACGCAGTGATGTCTGTATCTGGGAATGCGAGTGGTATATATGGACGACTGGACCTGCCTTATATAGGGTGGCATATCCGAGTCGATCGGGAATGGTGACGAGTGCGCACGGCAGGATCGGCGTGCCACGCCACCCATGACGCCAGTGCATGCTTGAGATCTTGATCATGAGATAGGCTCGTGAGTCAATCAGGCTCCTTATCTTCGTACCTCTACTATGAATCGGGGATATACTCAACTCATCCTGCACATAACCGTAATGATCGTCTAGGTGTCCATGGAAAAGCATACGGGCCTTCCGTTGCTGCCCATATTACAAGGTCAAGAGTTGTTAGACGATATACCGAGCTTCGCTACAAGTTTATCATACAGTAGATTGAGTCCATAACGATATCAGAAATCAAATTAGCAACCTTCAGCTCAATATTTCGGAGCCTCTTCGTGTTCTTAATCAATACGGCGAGCCTGCTTGGGCACAACAACCCAAAGGAAAAACATCACCCCCATCATACCAACCACCCTATAAACATACATTCCATGAGTGTTTAGAAACACGGCACTTCGGCGAAAACGTATTTCGTAAAACTCACACAGGCTGCAACGACACGATCCCAGCTTTCGAAGCAATCGCACCCGTGATGAACGGCACCGCAGCAGAGCCGGCCTGCCCTACACCAGCGATCCATCCAATCGAGCCGGTCAAGAGGGAGTGAGGGAGGATCGTGCCGGCGTGGTTCATGACGAGGGGGTAGACGGGCCCGAGGAAGACTCCGACGAAGGAGACGGCGAGTGCGCCTCCGATGAGGGATGGGACGAACCATACGATGAATTCGAGGCTGTGCGTGTATATGTTAGAAAGTTCGTCAAATGATATTGGTTGAGGTGAGGTGGAGTAGGGGATGTGACGGTGACGGTGACGGTGCTTACCCAAAGGCGAGGACGATGTATAGGAAGACGGCGTTACGTTCACCGATCTAAGTTTGGGTGTAATGTTAACAGCGTCAGTCAAAGATGGGGATCGAAGAAAAGAATTAACGTGCCAGCTTGTTGAACCATAGCAGCGCGATACGACCAACGGTAAGGCCTAAACACCGGGGCGTCAGATTCCTAGCTGTGGCATCGTGACAGCAAACTTACCACCGAAGAAACCAGACGACACATAACCGGAATTATCTCCCCCTCCACGGACGGCTTCGATGTAGCTGACGATCCAGCCTTGAGCGAAAGGTACGTCAGCCATATGCATATTAAGCGAGAGGAAAGTGAAAACGGCTCGCGAACCTCCTACGGTAACTTCTGTACCGATATACAGGCAGACGAACGCCGCGAGGTAGTGGACCTCCCGTAGCCTGAATATTTGCCGATATTTGTTCTCGCTGTTACTATTGCTACTGGTGTTGAGTGTAGCGTCTGTACGCGTTTGTCCTATCTCGGAGAGACATTCTGATGATAGTCGTCAGGGTGTGTAATGGATACAGGAAAAAGTGGGAAGAGATATACGTACCTTCTAGCGTCTTGTTGCGGAAGACAAAGTGTAGGAAGATCACGTTGAAGACTGCAAGGCCTAGCGAGATCAAGTAATGGAAGGACCAACGAGGGAGGCTCCTGAACTGTGTGGATGATAGCGGAGCGAGGAACGCGCCGAGGCCTACGTAGCCCAAGACTCAGCCTGCCTGTTGCCGAGTCTTAAATATAGGCGAGTATGCGCTTACCGTAAATGGCATGAAGAACACCCATCTTGACGTTGGAGTTGTCCCTCAAACTCGCGACGTACCCATTCGCCCCAGCATCCTGTTTCATGACCGCAGTGAAGCTAAGATCGTATTTGAGAGTTAAGAGAGTGAGAAGGTTGGCATTACCTGAAGGGAGATACCGAAGCCGTTGAAGAAGTAGCCGATGACTAATATAGGGAAGGGAGGAGCCGGTGCCATGAAAGTGTATCCGATGACCTGTGAGATAGACCCTAGAGTATGATTGAACACAGTATCTACTAGCGCGGAATGTAGAAACATTTGTCCTGCATACCCAGTAGCATTGTCTACAATGTAGTGTTAGCTTGGGGCCGCATGGTATGTCAGGCTGCTCACTCTTCCTAATCCGATTTTATCGGCGACATACACATTCGCTAGAGCACCGCCCACAAACCCCTATTCAGATGAAGGATGATCAATACAAGTGCTACCAATGACGTGGAACTTGAAGGATTGATAGTAGCCTGAGTAGAAAAGGTCCAGGGCACGTACCACGGTGTTCAAGACAAAAATCAACGACACGACAGCATAGCCGACCTGTTATAAGAAAGTTATTGGTTATCAGCAAACTGGCACGATAAATCCCCTAGTAAGTAATGGATGCGTACGTGATAATGCTCCTGCATCCTCGGAAGCAACGGGCCAGTCGTACCATCGTTCCAGCCAGCAAGGAAGAGAGTAAAGCATAGAGTAGCATACTGCAACGAAGCAAGAATCCTTGCATTATGAGAGCTGGAATCGACTTTCGTGTCTCCCGCTCCCAGGAAGTTGTCAGCCTGGGGCTCCCCGTTTCCTCCTCCGAGCGTCGATAGTTCAGCAAGCTCGATGTCGCCATTATCATTGCCGCTGCTCGAATGGGGCTTTCGCAAGACTGCCGCATCTGGTTCAGCCAGGCGGGGTCCTCTCGCATGGATAGACAAAGAGTCCTCGCTCGAGTTGGCGGGATGAGTATGTTCGAGCGCCACGCTTTCGAGTTCTGTGGTGTGCGACGACATGGCTGAGGAACTGGGAGGGACGACGTGAAATGTTAGGTGAACATGGAGTTATATACCCGTGCGGATGTGGGGCTGTGAGCTCGGATCGAAATCAACATCTCAGAGCTAGCCATCGAATAGTAGAGGCGGTGGAAGAGACATTGAGCAGAGGAAACCCTTTTCCGGGGATACGTCGGAGAAACTGACTTACCATGGCCAAGCAATAGCCAAGGAAGGGAACCGCGGTGTAGAATGGAAATGACACGTAGCAGCTATCATGGCGTTCCAGTTGTCCTGAATCATAGTGATATGACTCCAGCGGTGCGATGAGGAACTCAACCGCCACAATTTGCAAGGCTGAGTAAGTGCCAGTGAACTCAAATTGAAGGATCGGACGCTACGTTCAAGTTGGGAACGCTGATCAGATTCTGTGTAAGCAGGTCGTTATGAGCAAAGAGCAGACGTACTCATCGGGCCTCAGGACGTGACTCGAAGCTAGGAGCATGCATGGGCCGATGTGGAGCGGATCGGACGAGCAGCTTCTTGGTATTAGTGTATTAGTAGTGAAACACACCATAAGTACCTAGGCCTATAATTCACGAGGTGTAGTTAACATTTGGTGCCAACCATGCACTGAATGGTGGCCGTAGAACAGGAAGAAACGCGTAACGACACTGAGAAACGGTCACATGACCTGCTTTCACGTGGGTGTGACGCGATGGAGAAAGTCGAACCTGTGATCGCGCCAGCTGGATGTGACAGAGTTTGTGCTGTCCACCTCTCTGGCGAGACTCCTGCTCTGTGACTGTGCTTTCACCGTTCTCAATCACGCCCCATTGTCCGTTAATGACCCTGCGAAACCCGATCCTAGTACCCCCGTAACCGCCCACGTCTCATGCTGCAATTCCCCCTCGCCCCTCCGCTGCTCCTCGCCCTCGGCGTGCGCATCCTCATCACCCTTCTCACCCCCGACTACACCCCGACCACCGCCGACCACATCCTCCAAGGCATCTGGCAAGGCATCCTCCTCCACTACACCCTCCGCTACCTCGGCTCCCTCGTCTTCCCCGTCGGCGCAGCCATCGCCGGCAAGCTCCTCTACGACTTCGTATCCACGCCGCACGACCCTACCAAATGTGCCTGCGCACTTCTTGGCGTAGCACTAGGCGTGCTGTTCACGGATCTGTTGGCGCAGTTGTTCGAGGACGGACGGATTAACGAGCGGACGTCTCAGCCTACTGCTCCGACGACGATTCAGACGACGTCACATAGGGTGATCGAACGCGAGCCGTCTAAGCGTATAAGACTCGTGTCGTTCGAACATGACAAGGACAGAGAACGTCGACGCGCGGCGCGGGACAAAGGTAAAGCCCGCGACCGCGACCGACAACGCGAAGAGGAAGAAGCCTTGGCGGCAGCAGCAGCAGTAGCGCGAGCGAAAGCAGCGTCCCCAGCACCGACATACGCACACAGCATCGACACCGCCATCACGCTCGACTCGCTCCCCTCCTCCATCGACCCCGACAACCGTCTCACGCCCTCCGAACGCGAGGTCGCGTTACTGCGTGCGAGAGCGTCGTTGGCGGATTCGGAGCGCCGGAGGTTTAAGGAGGAGAGGAAGTGGGCGTTGAGTCAGGGGAACGAGGCGAGGGCTAGTCAGTTGGAGTGGCAGGTTAGGCGGTATGCTGCGCTTATGGAGAGTTTTCATAGGGAGGCGGATGCTAAGTTGATTGAAGGTGCGTTTGATACATAACGTTCTCCTCTACTTGCTCTCATTTATTTCTTCTTCTTCTTTTCGTTGATATAGCATCGAGAGCACAACCTCCCAAACCCCCAAAACCTCCCGCACCCGCACCCTCTGCACCCGTACACATAACACACACCCAGCCCGCCCCACACGTCCAAACCTACATGGTCCCCGCCCCCGCTCAACCACATGCAGGAGTCATAGGTCAACAGCAAGCTCCGCTCGTAAGCGTCACAGTAGGAGGGACGTCCAGGAGCCGGAAACGGAGTCACGGGGCGGGTCTGGGGGCTGGGGCGAGCGGGAGTGGGTTGAAGCCTGCTATTTATGTGCATGGGCGAGAGTGAGTTTTTTGGCGGCTTTATCTTTATCTTTGGGGTCTGCTGACAGTTAGTTGTTCGTGGGTGATGGTTTTGGTGGTGTAGTGCTACGGCGAGACGGTCATAGCCCTGACCTTACGAACAATGATTGGTTGGGACGTTTCGGTTGGGGTCGGTTGGGTCGGTTGTATATGCTGTACAGTGCACGTGTAAAGTACTATGGGTTTGATGTGTGGTGGTGACTCAGTGCTATTAAATATATGCTGCTTTCCTGTGCCATTTATCTATCTTCGACAAACTTTCATTTCCATGCCCTGTCTTGTGGCACGCACTTGTGGATGCGAACTTGAACGACTTCCATTTTCAGACACTATCAAATGTCATTGCATTGGCAGTCCACAATTCTCAAACAAGCTCACAGATTACGACCGCCACTCTACCTCAACCCCTCAAATTGATGCAACACAGACGTTCCGATCTTTACTATCTCATGACTACACTGGCATTTTATCCTCGGCTCCAGTTGTCCCAACTCCGCCTCGCTGGCCAACAAGTAGGCGCTGGGCGATTATTGCCTAAACGGGCAACGCCATGCAGCGTGAGAAATTTTCCTGACCTAGGCGCAGCGACCACATCAAGAGCCTTAGAGGTGCAACTCAGACCTGATCCTACCTTAAAGGCTCAAGCTAGGTAGTCACAGGTACGTACCCACTCGCCAGGCGAGGGTGTGACAGATTCTAACCCGTATTCGACACTTTTGCTGCCAGTGATGCACTGGCAACTGTTGCGGAACTTGAATCACTCTCCTTCAACTTGTCCCTCATCAAATCTCGAGACCCCTACATAAACAAGACTCCACCATGAGAAACACAGTGACGGTCCCTTCAGAACTAGTCGATATGATCCTCTCGTTTGTCGGGCAAAGCACTCAGGCTGCTACTGGCGAGGAAAAACGGGCTGCACGGCGGGCACTTGCCAATTGCTCTCTTGTCTGCTCTCATTGGGCTTTGAGCTGCCGGAGGAAGCTCTTCAAAGTTCTTACGTTGCGCTCCGCAGAGGATGTGTTGACTTTGCGGCTGTTGACGCTGCTTCGTTGGCCCGGCTCTCGACTCGCCCCTCTACTGTGGCATGTGCGGTTCATGACCGTAGAGTGGACTCTGAAATCAGGTCCCCCATGGGTCTATGGCCTTTTTTCCTTTCTTCAGTCCCAGCAGGTAATTATCGAGCACCCTCCCGATGATTCCACGGAAATGTCGCGAGTGAGAGGCGGTATCCCAATTTCCCTCACTCTTCGCATCGTTGGCCCATTTCCTCAAAGCTCTTACTCACTAAAAGGCCCTCAGCGCTCTTTCAACATCCTCTCTAAAGGGCTGCCTAGAGCGATGCCGGCGCGTTGTTGCAGCTGTAACTCACTCGTCCTAGAAAACCTCCACTTCAAAGATTATTCCGAATTCCTCCATCTTCTGCAATGCATAAATCGCGCCACGTTGGAGGGCCAGCTCAACTCGTCGCGCCTAACACTGAGAAACATCACTGTCGAACATCCGACGGGTGCCTCTGTGGATACGTCATTGATGGCATTTTTCGCACCCTTCCCCCGCGAGGTGCTGTTCGGGGCTACGAACTGCAGTGCTGAGGTTGGCACTCTCTTGTGGACAGGACTTACCCAACTGGCGTCGCAGCGTCGCCCGTCATCTGGGCTCCAAGGGTCACAGCTTTTCCCCAGCGACAATCAGGCCCTTCTCGAGATTGCAGGTAGCATCCTGACTAGCTGTGCCTCTAACTTGAACTTAGACGAAAGCCTCACCCTGCGATTGATTCGGACTGACCCCACCGTTGGGTAAGTCCCTGTCTGTGTAGTTGCATGCACTTCTCCCACAAAGGGACCTGACAGAAGTCAAACAACAGCCCAGAACCTCCGGTGCTTGGCCTGATGATGAACACAGTACACATGCTGTCCGGTAGTAACGGTGAGGGTAGCATCCTCCACTCATACCGCCCAACATTCGACTTCGACGCGAGGCCTATAGTCGGCGCTCCGGATGACGAATACTATATCTCGGCCGTCAGCATATTCATTTCCACGGACAATTCCATTGAGGAGGCTTGCCTGGCATTGGATTGGACTGTTATCGTCGAAGCGTTACGATACTTACCAGGACTTTGCAAGATTGCCTTGGAGTTTTACACTCACGACCATGTGGTCCAGTTTCTCCAGGATCAGGGCAGGCGGGAGGCGTTCAGGCATGTAGCTTCCAAGCTATACATTAGCTATTATGGCGAAACTGGCCACGACTGGAAGTCTGTCGACAGTGTTGAAGCCTTTTTGTGAGATCTATGAATGGATAGTGTCGTGAGTTACGTTCACCTTGATAGAGACGATTGCAGTGTAAGAACACTCACATCGTCGAATGTGACTGTTTCTAGATGCGCTCAAGATCTAGCATTTATGTATAACAGCACAGGAGGATGAGCAATGCGCCCTGTACCCGTTCTCCTATATCTTTGAAGTTTTAATATACTGCTACTACCTACAGTGCCATATTCTCTAGGATCCGCGACACTCGTTGAAGCTGAAGGTGCATTGCATAGAGTTCTTCAATGGATTATTCCCTCCTGTGACTCAGAAAACTTCTTACTCAGTCGCCTACTTATTAGGGATGTCACCTGTACTATCTACCCTAACAGGTAGGACTTACTAGAGTAGGGCTACACTGCTCGTCATCAGAGGATCTGCGTACTTGAACGACTGCCAATTCCAGAGACTACACCCCACTAAGCGCCTGTCCTAATCTCTTAGAGAAGCTCTTAGATTACAACCGTCACTCTACCTGAACACCCCAACTAACAAAGGCGTCGCTCACCTTGACTACCTTACACAACAATGACAATCCTCCCCTTTGTACCTGCTAAAAATGTCGTGAACGCTGAGCCAAGAGTTCTCACCAACAAGACAAGAGGCTTGTCCATTGCCGAGGCAACACATGGCGGCTGTGCTCGGCCGCCCAGCGCCCTGCCCCCTCCCGCCTGCCGCTCATCTTCTTCCTCTACCACCCACAGCCTCGCCGCTCGGACACTGGTTTGCTTGCTTGCTACATACTCTTCCATAAATCCCCACCCTCATTTACTTCTTTCTTGTTTTTTCTCTTCTTACGCCCACGCACACGACCTCCTACTCTGTTAATTGCTTTGTGCTTTGTGCTGTCGGAGGGCCGTTGTCGATCATGAAACACTACCTCACAGCGCCACTACTGCTCTACCTCTCGTTCCTGCTTGACCTCGCGATACCGACACATGCTGTTAAATTTTCTGGCGTGCGCACGCCGCGCCATGAGTCGTTCTCTCTGGACAGGAGGGCGACTATGAGCTCGCAGGGTGATTTGAGGAACGACGGGGACCTCAAGTATTTCACCAACATCACGCTGAATGGTGAAGTGTTCCCCGTGCTCATCGATACAGGAAGGTGCGCCAACCATACTCCCCATATCCCCACGTCAAACTCACTGTATGTGTTCTTCGGCTCATAGCTCCGACCTGTACGTCGCCGGTAACGTCGCGGGCGCCGGGAACACAGGCAAGACCGCCAAAGTCTCCTACGCCATCGGAGGCGCCTCAGGACCCGTACTCACCGCCAAGCTCGAATTCGAAGGCTTCACAATAATGGACCAAGCCTTCATCCTCGACACATCCGGCCAAAACCCAAAGGGCGAAGGACTCATCGGCCTCGGACCCAACTTCGAATCGAACGTCCACCAAGTTCTCAACAGCAAAAACGGGGACGCACCGTTGGACAGGATTTTCAGAGATAACACGTCCACGCCGAATTATATTACGATTTATCTGGGACGGAGTGATGATCCTACGGATCCGTTCCCCGGTGATTTGACGATTGGGAGCCCGGTGCCTGGGTATGAGAATGTGACGAGTCAGCCGAAGTTGCCTGTGTTTAATGTGGGAGCGAAGGGAGGGCAGCATTGGCAGACGCTGTTGGACGCGAATGGGATTATTGGCCCGGATGGGAAGGCGATTAATACGACGAGTCATGTCTCCGGTGGCGGCAAGAACAAGTTGAACGTTATTATGGATTCGGGGTTCTCTCTGCCACAGGTTCCCAAGTGCGTCCTCTGTGTATCGAGCGAATTGTTGTTGATATCTGACGTGTTGTTTTGCGATGGGTAGGTCGATTGCAGATGCCATATACGCCAGAGTACCAGGAGCAGAGTTCAAGAATGTGACGGGCTTTGGACAGACGTACACTATCCCCTGCGACGTCGAGCTGAACGTGACGTTCAAGTTCCACAACGTTAGTTACCCCGTCCACCCCCTCGACACCAGCCTCGACATCGGGCGCACAGACAACGAGGGGAAACCCGTTTGCGTAGGTGCCTTCCAGCCTATCATGCCCGGCGCAGAATCCCCCACGTTCGATGCTATCCTCGGCATGGGTTTCCGTACGTACTTCCTTTCCCCTTGTGCCACCTCACCTCCTGACCACTTTCGTTGATTTGGATAGTGCGTAACGCGTACATGCTAATCAACTTCGGCGACTTCGTCGACGGCTCGTCCTCCAAAACCGCAGACCCATACATCCAACTCCTCCCCCTCACAGACGACCTCTCCGAAGCGCACGCCGACTTCGTAAACGTGCGCCTCATGGGCAACGACAACACCGGCAACTTCCAGCTCCTCCCCGCCTCCGTCCTCCCTCCCAACACCGACTCTTCCTCCAGCGACGACGACGACGATGATAATGTGGGGAAGAAGATCAAGAGGTACCTGCCGTATATTATTGCGGGGGCTGCGGTGATTGGGTTGGTGTTGATTGCGGCGGTTGTTGGCTGCTGTATGAGTAGCAGGAAGAAGAGGTATAGGAGGTTGCATGATGTTGCGCCCCAGGGACTGGAGCACGTTGAGCCGTTTGAGAGGTACCAGCCTGCAAGGAGGTACTAGGAGAGAACGGACTGATGGACTCATTTTACGTTTACATTCTTATGGGGCGGATTTCTTCTGTTGCTTTCATCTGGCTAGTTGCTTTCTTTCTTCTGCTTTCAGTTAGGAAGTCGATGGCATTTACTTACTTACTACATCTTACACGTATTTAACGTTCTGGCGCATCTACAGTATATTTACCTGCTTTACACACTCGTCATTCGTATAGACATGGACTCAATGTATTATAATCACAGGATTATTTTTGATGCCTTCATTCTTTGCCTCGTCATATTCACATGTTCATGGCAGTACGTGCTAAGTGGTACATGGGACTCCCCGACGGTTTGGAGTCATTGAGATCAGATTACCATAATAGGCAGTTCTGTCATTGTTACGCCTGGCCACAAGGGGCCGGATCACGGACCCGGAGCCAACGGAAGTAGTCTGTTTAGGAACATACTCATGGAGCTATCGTGAACTAATAGATATGATCTCCTGGAAATGATAGAGACATACACCTGTCCTAAAGGCGCTTAAACAGATGAGGAAATCAGTGGGCTAAAGTGTCATGAAGTAGATGTTCGATATGTGGTGGTGGATACGAGCGCATATATGCCATACGCTTTTTCGTTCACAAGGGCTTGTGCTAAGCGTTAGGGTGTTTCGTCGTATGCTTAGGTTTACTGCAGCGATGACTTGTATTGGGAGTGATCGGGTGATGCGAATGTGCGTGTGGTGCACGACAAGGGGTTGAAGCGGTGTATTGGCAAGAGTGAAGAGATGCAATGTGTTTACAGCGTACTACTGTGCTTAGTATAGCACTGACAACCCGAATTGTGTACCTATAGTAGTTCTCGAAAGAGTGAGTCTGGTTTACGGAAGTCAAAAAAAACTACTTTGAATTATGATGATGAGCACATACCTGGTTTCTTGCTATCGTTTCTATCGATAGAAGATCATTATACTTGCGCAACAAACCAACTTCGACCTACGCTAAGATGCGACACTCGCCCGGCGCTATACATATAATCCACCAAGCTCCGCCCGTGCGGTTGAGGGTAGTAAAACACACTCTTCAGA
>JAXQGX010000309.1:0-16283 GCA_037040455.1 Irpex sp. P115-07
AGTGCTTGATAGCATGTCGTGGTTGCCTAAGGCCGACAAGGAGCAATGTGGTGCTTTCATCGTACGTACAACGACACATTGGCCAAAGAACAGCTCACTGATGCATGGTTGCACAGCGGGACGAGCGTGTCTTGGTCGTTTGGTCATATAATCTCGACGACGTCATCCCTACCTGCCGAGACTTCGAAGACAAACTCATCAAGCTCGTCTGGTCCCGCCGAGCCACCCTCGTCCCATCCATCAATCCTGCCCCCTCCCTTTCCATGTTCTCTTCACCTGCGAACTCAAACGGAAACTCCAAGGAGGACGTCAACGAAAAGTCTGGCGCCGCTGCGGAGGGCTCCGACGTCAACCTCAACGACCGATCTGGCGCCGAGAAAATTGACGAGAAGGCCCTGGAAGAGATCGTAAACCGCAAACAAGCCTCTTCCAAGCGTCACCCCAAAGAGCGGAGCTGCAAGCTCGGCCTTGGGTACTTTGTTTCTAGCAAACCTGATGCGTCGAAGCAGAAGGCCCAAGAAGCTAGCACGGACTTAGAGGGCAGTGCGGGGACGCCGACGAAGAGGCCTATGAAGCTGCTCGCTCCTATCTATTGCGGTATTACTGTGGCTTTATCTTTCTGTGAGTTTTTGTTTTTGTCACTGCGTCGTGTGGGAGTTCGAGAGTCCTCGGGCTTCTCGGTCTCGGTATTCCGACCTCAAATTGTTCGCTTCTATGTGTTGCGATGGTGATCTAACTCGCGTTGTATCTATCCTACAGACTTTATCGGGAGTGGTATCAGCGTCATGGTCGTCGAGACGGTCCTCGATGGCAGCTTCGACCGGTTTTGGCTCGCGGTCACAACACCTTTCTTGTTCTGTATCTCACTGGTACGTACCTCATCCCTCACGAACTCGTCTACTTCCCACACGGGGAGATATGTGGGTTTGCTACCGTATTGATGACGCTGACTCCCCTTCCTTCGCTCGTTTCCTGTAGTTCTTCTGCTCGCAGTTGATTGGAAACATCACTATGATGTAAGTTTCTGAGCGCACATGAACGTAGAAGACGCAACCTAACGTATGGGACCTATCTACTTATAGCCTCGGTCCCGTCGCTCAGTTCCATCAAAACTCAAAGTATTACTCTGCCATACCTCCCGTCCCTAATCGACTCCTCGACGTCAACCTCCCGCATATCACAGTCGAGATGCCGGTGTACAAGGAGAGTTTGAAGGAGACAATGTGAGCTAAATGATATGCGAATGAAGAGGACGTCAGCTGACAATCAAACCGTGTTTCCAGCGCTCCCTCCGTTTACTCGCTCAAGAAAGCAATGCAGACCTACTCTCGTCAGGGCGGGACGTCGTCCATTTTCATCAACGACGACGGTCTCCAGCTACTATCTGAGCAAGAACGTCAAGACCGTATCGCTTTCTACTCTGACAACAACATCGGCTGGGTCGCTCGTCCCGGCCATTCAAGTGCCCCCGATGGGTTCAAGCGAGCAGGTCGTTTCAAGAAGGCTAGTAATATGAATTACGGCCTGGCCTTGTCTCTGAAACTGGAGAAACACTTGACTACTCTGCTCGAGATCGAGGAGGACGAGGACCTGGACGATCTCGAGGAGAGAGCGTTGCAGATGGCCATCGAGGAAACCTTTGAGGAAAGTGGAAGACGCTATAGGCCTTGGGCTGCCAACGCCAGGTCGATTCGCGTCGGCGAGATCATCCTCATCGTTGACTCCGATACCGTCGTCCCCGAGGACTGCCTCCGTGATGCCGCCCGCGAGCTACACGAGTCCCCCGAAGTCGGTATCATCCAACACGAGTCAGACGTCATGCAGGTCGCCAACCACTATTTCGAGAACGGTATTGCTCACTTCACGAGGAGGATTAATAAGAGTATCTCTCTCGGGTGCTCGAATGGCGAGGTAGCGCCCTTCGTCGGTCACAACGCGTTCTTGAGGTGGAGTGCTCTACAGGATGCGAGCTTCATCGACCCCGCCGATGGCAAGAGGAAGATCTGGTCCGAGTCGAACGTGTCCGAGGACTTTGATATGGCGTTACGATTGCAGCTCAAGGGGTACATCATTCGTTGGGCGACGTATTCGGACGGCGGTTTCAAGGAGGGTGTGTCTCTTACCTGCGACGATGAGCTCAACAGATGGCAAAAATACGCATATGGTATGTCCCTTTCTCGCCGTCTGACTGTAGTCCTACGAGCTAACGATGCTCCAGGATGCAACGAGCTGATTTTCAACCCGATTGTTGAGTGGTGGCGCAAAGGTCCCATCAACAAACAGCTTCACACGTTCTTGTGGTCCGCCGCTCCGGTGCACTACAAGGTTAGTATGACGTCGTACATGTTCTCCTACTGTAAGTCCTCGTCACTCTTCCTTATTGAACGTGTCTCATCGTTTATCCTCAGACGGTATCGCTGCCGGCTTCACCCTGTCGCTCATGAACTACCTGTTACTCGGCTGGACTGCGGAAGTGGACGGATACTATCTGCACTCTTTCGAAATTTGGCTCGCTTGTATGGTCGTATTCCCGGTCCTAGGTAACCTTGGTTTCACTCTTCTCGAGTACCGCTTGGGCCAACGAGGCTTATGGGCCTCGTTCCTCGAGAATATCACTTGGGTGCCGTTCTTGTAAGTGACGATTCTCATCGCCTTTAGAAGACGGTCTAACACTCATACTTTGTAGCTTCTTCTTCTTTGGCGGTCTCAGCATTCATCTCTCCCAAGCCCTCCTCGCTCACTTATTCTCATACAATATCACCTGGGGCGCTACCAAGAAGGAAGTCGAGCGCTCGAACTTCTGGCTCGAAGTACCCAAGATCGTCAAGCGTTTCTGGATCGCTCTTGTATCGTGTATCATCGTTAGTGCAGCGATGATCGTCCTTTCCACGGACGCGATCCCGATCGGCTGGAGGATACCTGGAACTGACTGGGCAGTTATCTTCCCGCTGGCAATTACTGTTGGATCTCATGTGCTATACCCTGTACGTCCGCGCTCTACTCTGATGTTTCATGAACCCCTCTGACGACCCATTGTTTCTTACTACAGATCGTGCTGAACCCGTGGCTGATGATCTTCTCCTACTAATTTCTGTCATTTCATTCTCGTCTCGTCCTTGTTCGGTCTTCCCGGGATTCGTTGTGCATGTTCTCAAAGGGATTTTTAGGTTACACATGGGACTTTAGTAGTTCACGTCATAATACACGACTGCTACTGCTACTCCGGGCGTTGGAGTCGAAGCACTACTACTATTCTTCAGCCTTCCATCTTCTGTCTTTCCGGTGCACACTCACATGCTAGATATATTCACGCTCTTTGTATATCCATAAGATTGTCGTTGATAGATATATATGTATTGTTTGAGATACTTTCGTAGCTTCGGAATACTGAGAGTGTGGCGATGATCCTTGCTCGATGCTAACGGTGCATAGGTGGTTATAGAATTATTAGATGATATTTTTCGGGAAAGGTTCGACGTACTCTGAGTAGGTCCGAGCCGACAGCGGGATCAACCTCTGTTTACTCATCATAGCATGAGAGAGATGTATCGCGCCAGCAGGCTTATGAAGTGCGTTGAGTTGAGATACGTATCGTATGTGTGGCGTGACATGCATATGTAAGTAGACTATTGCTGGAGGCTCGCCTAAAAATCCAAAATTGCATCCGCCGGGAGTCGAACCCGGAGCTAGGCCATGGGAAGACCCAATGTTACCGCTACACCACGAATGCCCAATTCAGGTCTGTAATTGTTATCCTACATATCGACGCCGGTATCGCACTTCTTCGTTACCCGTGCTTCTTCAAGTTATTCATTGGCACACCCAGTACTAGTCTCCCCAAGGCAGACGAGACACCTACCAACTTTCGTGCCTCAAGATAACCAGTACCATCTCATGTCAGTAGCATCATTTTAGCCCATTACTGGATTCCTTGGGGACACGCCCGCTCGGAATGGTACGTATAAACGCAAGGCATACTCTGTGCGCAAGCTTATGGGCACAAGCTTGCGAAGCGCGACACATCAACCTGCGCCGTGACGATCATGGTAGCCATCTCTACACAAGAAGCCGACGTAGTGTAGATTAGAGCTTTGGGCTGAGGGAGGACGGCACATTGCCATAAAAGGTGCGCATACAGTTGCGTCACGGTTGTCGAGATGAACAAGCAACTGACATTGTTCCCGACACGTCGCCTACGACGAACACTGGGCAGCATCGTGCTCTCTCACAAGATTAATCACTACAAGTCGACGCCAGACGCAGAAATCGGCGTGAATTCACGTCTGCACAACACCCAGTATCGGAACACAATGCGCTCCCCTCTCTGCATTTCTGCCCTAGCCTTTCCTCTGCATCGACTTATCGGACAATTCCACGATCGCTTCAGCGGCCATAAACTTGCTACTTGTGTGGACTACCGACAAATATACTGCCAGTATCAATACGTCTTGCAAGCCTGGACGTCTAATCACGAGAAGAACGAAAGATTCCCGAGTCAAATATTATCTTGGGCACGGCGGCTCCGCTTTCCGAGCCAATTATAGTTGGTCATCAGTACAGCGAGCCCGCGTGTACGTACAGGATCTTTGGAATACACATAACGTCTTCTTCTAGTAAGACGGATTGAGCCTACATGAAGAGCACGACCTCAATGAGCCGCCGTGTTTCCCCTGGGTGGTCGTTCATGCCCCTGTTTCTCTCCATCTCGTATCATCGTCGACTAAGCAGTCATAGTCGAGATAATTGTGAAACGTCTCAGCAGTTCTCACAAGAATATACACGATGTAGATTTTGTGAGTGGTCAATGTGGTCGTCGAAACGTCAAAGAAGCTGATAAATCATGTCGATTCAGACTAATGAGTGGTGCAAGGTCAAAACGTCCAGCAGAGAAAATCTATCCTGTGCAGTGATAATGCGACGTCTATCCCACGTAAGTAGTCTACATATATACGCGTACTCTGATCTCCTGTTGCTTTACAACCCGTAGCATGCGCCAAGCTTAGGATCTGATAATGGACACGCTGCGGTGCCCATGGTACGTTTACGAACGGGAGGGAAGACTTTGCAGACACGCCGTGAAGGTGTATATCTTACTTCTTATCATATTGCTAGTGTTTTGACCGGCATTCTCATGGCAACTGAACAGTGTCTGGAACGTACAATCTCAACCGGATATTCAGGAACCTTGTCAATAAGTCTTACTGAAAGGGTTCAGTTACCGCAACTCTAGCATAACCACGATAGATCGCAATACTCACCTTTGAGGTTTTCGTTCAGACGTACTATCGTACTTCATGAGGTACGACACCGGGTTCATCATAGTCGAGCAAGACGAGGGGACTGATCGATATACCACCTCCTCTTGTATGGCGCCCCGTGAATACAGTTCGCCAGGCTCACGGTCGCCAGACCGTCTATGTGGAACACCCCCGTCACGATTCAAGGTGCCTCCTACGCTATGTCGTCGATGCCACATGCGACCTGGTTTTTTTCGGGTATGCTCTGCTTCGGGGAGGTATGCTTTTTGGGCTGGAGCGCGCCAGGCTTTCAACGTGTAGCTGTAACTGAAGAATTAGAAGGAACTGAAAGGAGTATCATATTGCGTGGAGTGAGTTTAAGTTAAATTGTTATCCTGTGTTGTTATCCTGACAACGTAAATTCAGGGTAGACCTGTGCTGTTTTCACCATATCAAGATAGTCGATGCTTTGGTGCGACTCAGGGCAGAGTGTGTACTGAAGGGGTCCCAGAGTTACGACTAGTGCCAATAGTCCGGGCCAGGTCGGGGATGCACGTGTACATCAACTAGCACGGCTTCCACATGAGTCGTCCATCTACATTACAGTAAGGGTAGCCTCAAAAACGTATATGGATAACCCTGAGCGACACCACCTCTTATATTTGTAGGATATCAAGGCCCCGTGAACAAGATGCTCGATGTAGAATCACGAATGTTCGTAATTTCAGTTTCCAAAGTTTGCTTCTCAGTCTGAGGCTCTTCTACAGGTTTCAATACTGGATAGTTTTGGACACAGATGATCTGGCACGCGCTCAAGCACACTGCGTCTACCTATTGAAAGGATGACAGTTGTGCGAGTGGCTTGGGGTATTGGGCCATTTCATTTCCCGAATCCCACACTATAAGGTTAGCAGTACGCACATGATATGCCTCGAATATTCCGTCTCATATTCTCGTGCTTCTGGGCTTTGCTAGCAACTCGTCGATTGTCAGCGAGCTCCTTCGTCGCTGTCACATGACCAACCTTGTTTGACCGATATGCAAGGACTGCGTTCCCCTCAAGTTGCTCATGGCCAGCTCTAAAATTACACATCGCTGAACTGCTCCAACATATTCACTATCTCGTATTACAGATCCAGAGTTCCTGCTCAGGAAGTCCGGGGCGATCTTTCCCCAAGAAAGGACGCCTGGTTCTATCTTTGTCTTCGATCTACGGGCTACTATCGAGAGGAACTGTTGGGAGGACCACTTCTTCTCACAGATATGTCCCCGCTGCGTCATCTGCTGCCCAGCGTTACATTCGAGGTGGCCAGAGATAAGTGACTCTCGCACACTGATCAGCTGACAAGCTTTAGAGTTCGTTGTCTGAGTACTTAAAGGTAGACCGTCTCCGCCTTGTGAATCCTGCCACATCCTTGCATTTCCAGAAATGTATGTATATCGATTTCTATGTTGTAACACATCCTGACAGCTGAACAGGCGGCCGAAGAGCACTTCTCCGACCAGCAGGTCTCCTCATCGGAGACCTCCGATGAGTGGACCGCCGGCTGGCACATCCTCAGGCCTGGGGGTGCGGCGAAGCACACATATGTCACACCGCTATGACGCAAAGAGTCCAGAAAGGGAGGATGCGCATGGTCCAGCGGTCTTCATGACTTCCTCCTTTGGAGGTCAATTTCAGTCACCAATACCATCAATTCCACCTCTTCCGTACTGGCCAGAGTACTCATCTCTAACCAGCCTGAGTGTTGGAAATGCTCCTCCTCTTCCCAATCGTGGCTGGTCAACATTATCTCAAGCCGTCCGCGAGATAGATGTACGGAGGATTCAAGACCACAAAGAAGATATCGATAATCTATTGGTTTTTGTACGTCTCTTAACCATCTGCAATTCGGTTACACTAAGTACAACTATGCAGGCGGGATTGTTTTCAGCGGTCATGACTGCATTTCTTGTCGAATCATACAAGGATCTTCGCCAGGACTTCATGGAAGCTACGGCATACTTTCTGCAAAACATCGCGCAACAAACGAACTCGTATACTACACAAGGAAGCTTTCTCAATTCCACATTACTGCCACAATTCCACCCATTGCCTCCATTTCACGCGTCCGCGAACTCCATTCGAGTTAATGTGCTTTGGTTCGCAAGTCTAACCATCACGCTTACGACGGCCTCCCTGGCCATTCTGGTCAAGCAATGGCTCCGGGAATATCTTGCTGGAGACTACACATCCCCCCAAGCGCGGCTTCGCATTCGCTATTTGCGTAATCCTGGCCTACATAGGTGGAGGGTATTCGAAATAGCTTCGTTCTTGCCCCTCCTATTGCAGCTATCCCTCGCCCTTTTTTTGATCGGGCTGTGCTTTTTCACCGCTGAGACCCATCGTAGCGTTGGTCATACCACTCTGCCAGTTGTCGCAGCCTGGGGCGTTTTCTTGATAGCCGTCACCTTCCTACCCACGGTCTGGCGTGGCTGTCCATACAAAACTTCATTCGTACGCTATAGCGAGACGCGTCAGGCGGAGAACGATAACGACGACGTGAAGATGCTTGCATACGTGGATTCGACCCAATCCGACGAGTTTCTCACCAACACCATGTGGAATGCCTTGCAGCAGACGGGTCTCGAGCCGGAGATATTGCTCGCCTTTATCCGTGAGGTAATCACCAATCGGATGAGAGATGTTCATACCGCCGCTAAAACTCCTGCCGCTGTGAAACATGCTTCCCAATCGAACACGTCATCCACCATCCTGGATCTACGTCCCTTGTCCAGGCGAACCACTACGTCGATTATGCTCATGGTAGCTGAATTGCTCAATAACGCTCTGCAGAAGCCGGTTCTTAGCGCATTGGAATCCAATAGCTGGGAACGATGGATGGACGAGTGTGTTTATTTACTCTTCTCTCGATGGAGGAAGGGCACGCCGGTTCCTGAGGCAGTCGATGTGACATTGTCGCTCATTTTGGCTGAACCCCAGTGGTTCACACCATTCCAGGAAGCTTTGAAGCGGAGGCCTGCGGGCGCATCAGACTGGCCCAATTTTCTCGACGTTTTTGATCGACTCAGAGGCGCACTTCTGTTGCTCCGAGGAGATCATATGCTTCAAGTGCTGGACGACCTCACAAGACAGTACTTCTGTCATGGAAGGGATCAGGGGGTAATACACCAGAACCACAGGCTCGCTGATATTGTATCAGGCAACCGTGACCACCCTGATTTTGGAGCCGAGTATCTGCCATACATCTCCGGCTTTCTTATGCAGTCCCTCACGGTCAGGCTCCTCAAGCAGCAGCCATACTCCGGCTATCGGTTCCACTCCATGAGTCAACTTGTTCTCATTTTGTCTCTCTACCAATCTCCTCTCGTGAGGATGACGCCAAAGTGGCCACGCAACTCGCTTGTCAAGCTTACACAAGATCTGTTATCACAGCGCAAATCAATGGAGATATTTTGCGCTATCGCTGTAGGGGTCAATATGGTGGAAGAAAACCCTTTGGATATCGACGAAGACAGGCTGAACAGAGTATTGAACGTACGATCGCTCTCATGTGAACTGTTTATTCAAGCAGTCGCGACTTCTGAAAGTCCTGGTAAGCAACACAGTTCCAACAGAGCCCATATTATGACACTCACTTGCTCTCATCAGAATGTTCAAATATCTTACAAAAATATAAACAGCTACTTACGTCCCACTGGCATGACCATCCACACCAGTTTAGCGACGATTGGGTGGAAAGCCTGCGGACGGATCCTCTGAAATCCGCTCACATGCTCCTCAAAGCCCTGGATAGTAGACGGAGGATGTCCAAGTCACTCACGAACATCAAAAACGAGGTGCGAGCCACACTCCAAGTAGTACTGGCAGGGGAAAAACCTCAAGTTCCGGTGACCGATTGCGACCCGCAATCCATGCCAACGGATACCGTGAGGGATTGCCTAACGCTGATCAACCTGTTGGATACTCTGAAAGAGCCGCCGGTGACGTCCACCGAGGTAGCTATGAAGGAATGGGCTGAGGGTTTTCAAGAACACAAAAGCTGTTTTCCTGAGTGTTTTATCACGTCTTTGGATGGCCTCATACCGGAGAACGATGACACTCGCAATCTCAGCTACCGCATCCGTCGTGCTAGATTCTTGAAACTCCAGACACCAGAGCCAGCTGGTAGTGACGGCGTACATCAAGGGGGCGCTACAGGAGGCAATGCCCATGACGGCCTCCTATGCAATGATCCCACCATTCAGAGGTCTCAGCCCGTCAGTGCACTCCCTCAACAAACTCCCGGTTCTTCTCAATCGCAGCGTGGACAGACGTCAAGGGAATCTTCGTCGGCCACTCGGCGAGGCTCTAGTCCTCATCCTCACCCAGGTCGGCGTCGCGGACGCTCACCACCACATTCAACATCAGGATCGAGAGAGGGACAGACCGGAGGTATAGACCACCACCAGCGGCCGCGCCGCGGGCGTTCACGGGGGTCCTCAGGTGAAGGTGTACTTGGAATACACCAGCAGCTAGACGTCGAAGATGGAAGCCCATAGTCAGTCAGGTCCCGGGCGCATCGACCATGGGCACTGTAGGTTTCACTCAGGCGGTAAATCGACAGAGCCACGCTGATGATAATTATATCATCTAGATGTCTCATGGATAATTCCCTTCTGCTATGACGTGGTAAGAACAGTCGTGATCTCACTGTGTTCATACTCTGGTAGTATTGTCAATACGGAGAGCCCATAACGTCTGTCGCTGTCCGAGTCAGTACTCGCCAAGCTAGTGCTACATAGGATTAGGATATGTCGATTCAAGTGGCACATGCCAGGATGTATGCCATAGGCTCTTGAAACGAATCTAGTACACAATACACTTGCCCGTGCCCCTCTGAGCCCTCTCGCAATGATCCAGGGCCAGAATTTCGTCCTCAAGACATCGCCATAGTAGTCGTTTCCTGACCGAATTCCCTTTGTCGATAAGTAATTCCGAAATTACTGGTAGACAAAGGATTGCATGCTGAACGGATGAGAATCACCGGCACCGCTCTCTGCCAGTGGTGGCAGGTTCAGCCCAAGGGGCTTTGTGAATAGAAGGTGAATACATCAGCCTGAGATACAAGGCTAGACTGAGGTCATTGAGCTCATTATTTGCGTGAATCGGTTGTCAATGTTCAACCAAAGGTACTCGCGGTATCTGTAAGAGATCCATTTGAGAACGTCGTTAGGCGGGGTGTAGATCACAAAGTCGAACTCAGGGCTGGCATTTTGGAAAGAAAGTACTTAGACGTCTAAGCGTTTGTATTAAGAACCCTGGATCCGTGCATATGTTTATTATGTGGGTCCTTCCGCGACATGAATACCCAGTGCTTGGAGGAGCCTGTCTTGCGATTCAGGTCAAGAACGGAGTCCTGAGGGAAATCGCTGGTGATGGAGAAGGTCTGGAACGTCAACTTGGCGACGACTGAGGAATACGAATACAAGCTACAGTACACGCTGATACTAAGTCAAAGGGTGCGTCTCGAATAGTCACTGCTGGTACTTACCTATTGCCGTATTTTCCTTCCTTAGACGATCATTAAACCCATTACACCCCCCATCCTTGCACAGCGCGTCCCGACACTTCCGTATGTCTGTCCCCTTGAGGTGTCTTCCATCGTCCCTCAGGCTCGGCTAAGCTGCCAATCCCCCAGCAGTCTACTTAGCCTATGCTACCTCGTAAGCACATCCACGCTTCAGATTATGAATACTCATGTCTCGATTGCCCCTTCCCCCACATACCTTTCCAGAGTCAGTCGACCAATATAGATAAACACAATCGCAGCGGGCCAGAGACAGAAGATACCATCTTTCACGCGCGAGATCCTTGATGAAGTCTGGCCTCACAAATGAATCAATATTGATGAGCAATGAGTATCAGGTCCTAAGTCGCGAAATCATGTCTTACAATTCACTATTTTCCGAACCCTTGAACCCGAGTACTCCTTCACGTACTATGTCATACACTTCGACCGATAGCAGGAACGGTAGCTCAATGTCCTCGACCGCTCTTCATTCTTCGGCCTTGGTATTCATGCGATCGCTGTACAGTCGTCCGCAGTATCCATCATTGCATCTCAAACCTCCTCCTCGGAGAAGAGACCTGACGACGGGATGGCAGAGCAAGAAGTCATTGCATCGAAGACGGCGACTTCGAGTCGTGGACTTGCGCCAATCATAATTGGGCTGGGTTATGGTGCACTTCTCGATGAGATAACTGGTCCTCCGAATGAGGGCACGAGTGCGAGACAATAGTGAGGCACTTATAGACGTGTAGAGGGATGAGGGCTCGGAAGAGATACTATCCACGTTGTGAGTCCCACGCCACAAAGAGTAGCGTCTAACGCAATCATTGATTCGATCTGTCGCTCTCTGTGGCTAGGAAACACCATGACTATAGCCTTTCATTGCACGCTGCCACCTCACCTAAAAGTCTCAAGGCCTGTAGACAACCGTTGTCCGTTGTGCGAGCCGTACGCATGATCCGGCGTAGTAACTAATGTTTGTGTCGCTCTAATCGAAGCCAATGCTAGTGCCACGACGAGTCACAATCATATGCCCAAAAGGGTAGGACGGCGAAAGCCCTTTGTGTACTCGTGAGAGTCGGCGAGCACGATCCCGAAAGGTAACGTCATCAACGACATAGAATATATAAACCCGCTTCAGGCCTCCATTTTCTACGAAAGCCCGCCACAGTCCCGTCACGACCATCGCTGCAATCATGGGCACACGAGGTCTCCTCGGCTTCATCATCCGCGGGAGACGCAAGGGCACCTACAACCACTGGGACTCATATCCCGAAGGACTTGGTGCTGAAATCGCCGAGTTCATCGCTTCACTCACAGAGGAGCAGTATCGGCTTATGGCCGAGCGTCTTGAACAGGTCAGATCGAGTTCACTATCTCCTCCACTACCCAGTCCTGTTCACATTCTAATCCAATACGTCACCAACCTCAGATCGAATGGATACGGGAATCTGATCAAGGGACGAAAGCGCCGGCGGACATCGCTCAACAGTACCGGAACGAGTTGTTCGACTGCCCGCCGACGAGTGAGAAAGGAGACTGGCCTCGCGAGAGGGAGGAAGACGAGATCGAGCCGGCCACCGAATGGTGCACGCTCCTCACCGGCACTCAAGGAGCCCGAATGCTCCAGCCCATCCTCAACGGCCGGCTCCACCACCTCATCGACTGCACCAACTTCGTCGAGAACAAATTGTTCTGTGAATGGGGGTATTGGCTCGACTTTGATCGTCAGGAGCTCGTGATGGAGTACGGATTGGGAGAGTGGACGTTTGAAGAGGTAAAGAAGGACGGTGGCTTCTGGATGATGCAGGTGCAGAACATGCATAGGAGGAACAGGGAGTGGCAGGAGTATTTGGACAGAATGAAGGTGGATTCCGACACGCAGTGGGTGGACAGGAGCGACGAGCACCCGGATCCGTGGAAGTGCAAGGGCGCACCGCGCTATAACCCTGAGACAACGTATGTGTGCAATTTCTGCTCCGTTAACGTCGTTCGTTGTGCTCACCACTAATATGACAGGCTTTTTGATGCGAACATGGGTATCTGAAAACCGAGATGGATGTGCAATATTGCGTACTTGAGTGATATGGCGTGTCTCGTAGGCCTGGGTAATGAAACGAGGCTTCGTTTCATAATTTTAAAGTTAATTGTTGTCTAGCCAAGAACGTCGATGGTTGGACTGGTGCACACTAAGCCAGCCGACAGAGATAAGTACACTGACTGAAGTAGTGACCTAAGTTCGCTCCACTAATAAAAACTCGCCTCCGGCCGAGCTCCTCTGGATTTTTTTTTTTTTCAATTCTACGTTCTGATTCGCGATCCACATGTGTAGTACGTAAGTACCTATAAGCCTCTGCGACATGCACGATACTCAGTCAGAACTCTTACTATGAATACAACTTCGTCACTTATTCACCACGACCGCGCAATAACCGTCACCGCTTCCTATGTTCCTCTCAGACTACGTATAACAAGAACCTTGCTCTTAATACTTGTAAGTATCAGGCTTGAGCAACGAAGTCGGCGCAACCTCTTCCTCGTTGATCTGGCCTCGAGCCTTGAGGATCACCGATACGTTATTAAGAGCCGTCTCGAGCGCGCCTTGAGCCCATCCTCCCGACCAGCCGAACGAATCACCGTTCAACAAAATCGGGAACCAGGGAGTGGGCGCCGAGGGGGGTGGCTTCGACTCAGACCCGCGACTCTCGGTCAAGGTCGAGGTAGAAGATTCGGAGGCGTCGTGATCAGAATTGAGCTTGAGATGGTCGTAAAACATTGTCTTGGCGAGCCAATCTTGCGAAGGACCGGTAATTACGAAAGCCCCCAAGTGTACGGAATCTGACTGCCAATGCTTGAAATTGAGGTCATCGTATGATTCAAGGTTCTTCGTCCAGTCTTTCCACTCAGGACTTTTCTCAAGGTCCGCGTGCAGCTTTCGAACGAGGTACTGATGGAACTCGCGGCCGTCGGTGAAGCCTTGCAAGTCAATCGAGTCTTGCTCCCAGGCATAGACGACCAACACCAGTCCGTGGTCTGCATCTCCATAGTCGAGCGTATATAGCTGAGGAACGACTCCGTCGGAGAGGATGACTCTCGGAGCACGATTGACCTCCTGACCGGACTTGGTCTCCCAGAATTTCTTGGTGCGTATGAACAGTTTCGACGAAGCGCACATGTGCGCTGTGTTAAGGGCGTAAGCGACGCTTGAGTCGATGTTGGGGTGGATGTTGACGAGTATGTGGTCTATGGCTGCCTTACTCGTCGTTCCGACCAGCGCATAATCGTAAGTGACCATACTATCAACAGCACTTCCGGCTGTACGTTGGGCGACAGTGACACTATCGTTGGTAGAATATTGGATCGCACCGGCAGTACGAAGGAGCACTTTCAGTGGTGTTTGTTGCTTAGTAGGATTCGAAGCGAGATCGACAATTGCTTGGGTGAGGTTCTGGACACCGGTTGGTAGAAGCCCTTTCCCTTCACCATCGTCTTTCGCGAAGATCTGCTGGTCAGTCTCGAGACCATTGACGACCAAGCGGAGGATCGCGTTGAATCCACGATCGTAGAGAGGACCAAATCCGCCACTTCCAACACCAAGCTTGCCAAATCGCTTGAAGTCGTCGTCTGACCACTGAGTGCCGCCGGGGACATCCCACTCGTGTTCCACTCCAAATATACGCTTTAGACCCTCCAAGAAAGTGTTGGGGCCAAACGTAGTGAGATATTTCTGCCAGCCTGAGATTACTTTGAGGAGGGCGTTAGAGTCCCTATTGTAACTTGTCTGGAGAAGGGCACCGAGACGATCGGGGGCTAAGAACTCGTTGGCAGCTACACCCCCGCATGTGACAGTGATACCACCTTTGACAAGAGCGTTCCAGCCATTGAAGACGGTGGCAAACTCGTCGGGAACGCGTGAGCATTCAGCCCAAAGTTTGACTTGACCTTCGTACGAGAGTAAGGTGTTGACGACACCTGGATCGGGGAAATTGTGGAGGAAGCCGAATCCGAGCTGGCGAGCGTAATAGTAAAAGATGTCTTCGGAAGGAGGAAAGCGCATCGCGCCCATCTCCTGGTAGTTGATCCCATCGGTCGAGAGGATAGACTTGAGCCGGCCACCGACGCGGTCCGAGACTTCGAGCAGAGTGACGTCTGCACCGGCTTTAGCCAGCTCCAGCCCAGCGACGCAATTGGCGAGACCACCACCGATCAAGGCGATTTTAGGAGGGGTAGTGAAGCGTCCCAAGGGGGCGTTAATACCGCCGGCTTTGATGGGCCACTTGGAATACAGGATCTGAGGAGTGTCGACGAATGCTCGGGGAACATATTTCTTGGTGCCTTGGCCTTCAAACACGGCCTCTTCAGTTGTTTTTTCAGGTGAAAGGAGGTAGAGTAAAGGGCGGTATGACTTGTCGATCTTGGACCAGGTCCGCAGGTTTGGGAGAACTGGCATGTTTCGGAGACGAACTTCGATCTAAGCATGCCTATTAGCCCATCGTTTTTCGTGTAGGGCACATCTCTACTGACTTACAAGAGGACTTTCTGCCGATGCCTGTGCTATAGTATGAGAAGTAGTGAGGAAGAGGGTGGTGGAGGTTGCCTACCGAGACGCTGAAGTACCTTCATATGGACTCCTTCCTAGCTAGATTCTCAAGCTTCTCCTGCCTTTGAAGCCGTTGATTGTTGAAGTGGGCTTCGAAAGTTCTGGAAACGGACCAGGATTGTTTATTACGGAACACGATACCATGAATCTCGATCCATTTGAGGTTGTCTGATCCCTGTCTGCGTCCATGTGGATGACTAGTACTATATCCATTCGTGTAGCGTGCTCGAAAAGTTCCAGGGGATTGATCGCTCACGGGCGTTGCAGTGACGAGGCTGCATGAGACGAAAAAGGAGCTGCTCGTTGACATTCGAAGAAATATTCAACTCGACTTCTTACATACGTGGAAGCTATCAACGCAAAAATGAATAATAAGCACATGGGTATCCCCCAATAGGCTGGTTCATCTGACTTACGAGCTATGATAATCCAGATATCGACGCAAAGAGACAGGATCGCTGAACACTGGTCGTTGCGGTGGAATGAGCACGATGGCGAGATATACAATGAATGGGTCTGGTAGCACCAGTGCAGCTCAATCCAAGCGTTGCTTTCGAGCATCGGAAAGGACGTTGTCGCCGAATTTGTTTAGTGCGGAACGCCTGGCCGGCCAGACCCAGATCTTTCACGAAGAACATCGGACAATAAGCCTCTCGTAGACCACGCGCGGTCTCAAGGGCAACTCTTTGACGAATTGTTCACTAGAATCGACTTATGACGGCCTCATTCGCTATCCTAGAATAACCACACGTTATCAGTGAATATCGTCACATTGCTCGTCACCATCACTCGAATGTCATTGTCTGAACTGGACTTGTTTGCCACGGATTCAAGTCTACGAGCAGGATGTCATTAGGCCTCGAAGTACTTACACGCCGTAAAGAATTAATCCCA
>JAXQGX010000310.1:0-16013 GCA_037040455.1 Irpex sp. P115-07
ACCATCTTCTGCATTGAGTGCGCATCGAGCTTGTTGCATAGTTTGAGTTAGAGCTATGTTGGGGCTCTCGGCGAACGCTAGATCCTATGGTGGCCACCACATACCATGTGCCGCCGTTTATCCGTCCAAGGTGAGCATGCATTCCAATTCCTCAAGTGTGCTCATGAGAGAGCAACAGCCGTATAAAAAGAGGAGACAGGAGGAAGCAATGTCTCCAAGCTCAGGCCTCTCACCTACGTCGCCTAGAATATGCTGAAGTGCGCTTCTATCGTCTTTGCTCTGGCCGTTGTCGGACTTGCCCAGCAAGCCCAGGTAAACACCGTCCTTGCGTTAATTATCAAGACTTCCACTCACCTTTGTGCCTTAGGAATGGCAACAATGTGGTGGTATTGGTTGGAGTGAGTACTTAACTGAATTAAAGACGGACAGCATTTACATACACACTAAACAGACGGAGCTACCAGTTGTGTGTCTGGTTCAGCTTGTACTGAACTCAACAGCTGTAAGTAGTTCTCCATGTCCATTGATGTAGTGCTACAAGTGAATCTTACGCGTCCGCATCTACAGACTACTCTCAGTGCATTCCAGGAGCTGCACCTAGCTCCGCGCCCTCCGCTAGCCCTTCTAGCGCGCCGGCTCCTACACCGTCTGGGGCACTTCCCAGACTGGGTGGAGTGAATACAGCTGGATACGACTTCAGCGTCGTACGTGAACCAATCGATCCCTATATTCTACCCGAGTCTGAGAAGAATCTTTAGGCCACTGACGGAAGCTTTACTGGAACTGGTGTAACACCGCCGGCTTCTCAATACGCTCACTTTACAGCTGAGGGTGCTAACCTCTACCGTATTCGTATGTTATATTCTTATTTTGCGCTTGCTCTATGGCTCCAGCTGATACATGGCTGTAGCTTTCGCCTGGCAACTGATGACTCCTACTCTTGGTGGCTCCATTGACCAGAGTTTCCTTTCCCGTTATGATCAGACCGTGCAGGCTGCTCTTAACTCTGGCCCTAACGTCTTCGTTATCGTTGATGTGGTAAGTTTCACTTCTAGATTTACCACATATCGCAACTAATACCTTTGTTACTAGCATAACTACGCTCGCTGGAACGGTCAAATCATTGCCCAGGGCGGTCCGACCAACGCTCAGTTCGCCAGCTTGTGGACACAGTTGGCTCAAAAGTATGGCAACCAGGAGCGTGTTATATTCGGTATCATGAATGAGCCACACGACATCCCATCTATCTCAACTTGGGTCGACACTGTTCAGCAGACGGTCAACGCTATTCGTCAAGCTGGTGCCACGAACTTCCTGCTGCTGCCAGGAAGCAGCTGGGCGTCCGCTCAGGCATTCCCTACTGAGGTCTTGTGAAGGTCACCGACCCTCTTGGCGGAACTGACAAGCTCATCTTCGATGGTACGTCTGTCCGTCTCTGTGTTGCGATTTTATGATTGATGACTGTCTTTGGTAGTTCACAAGTACCTCGATAGCGATAACAGTGGCACGCACCCCGATTGTACCACGGCATGTCCAGCTTCCATAGATGTTCGAGCGTTATACTGACAAATCATGACTAGGATAACGTCTCTGTTCTTCAAACCTTGGTGTCTTTCCTCCAAGAGAACGGAAACAGGCAGGCAATCCTTAGCGAGACCGGCGGAGGAAATACCGCCAGTTGCGAACAGCTGTGAATTTATTGCTTATTTGAGTGATACAAAGTATGCTGATGCTTCTTCCCAGCCTCGGCAACGAGCTCGCATTTGTAAAGAGTGCGTACCCTAACCTGGCCGGCTTCGCTGTGTGAGTAGCATATTTTCAAAGTCACTTGTCTGGTAGACTTATGGTGACTGTAGCTGGGCTGCTGGTGCCTTCGACGATACCTACGTTCTGACGGTCACTCCGGACGGCAACACCGACCAGCCCCTCTGGACCGACGCTGTTCTCCCGAACCTCCCTTGAGGACATACGGTGTTGTCGGTGATGTGACTTTGTTTGCAAAAGGGTTGTTAGAGTGCGCTCGGTTCTTGTGTTCGTTTTTCGACCTCGTGACGTTCTGGAAAATTTGGCAGAAATATGTGACGATTGTGATGTGCAACAAGTAATGCCTCCGAGTTGACTTCGATATCATCCGTTGATTGTTCCCGGAATATTGAGATGGCGTGGCTGGATTCTCGGGTGCGTGACTGGTCTGTTTACCGAGGAAACTCAGACGGTGTATGCATGGGCTACGGTAGGCGATATCCCGGCTGCAATTCCCAGAGTAGCGGTCGATGAATATGCAGACAGTGCAGCTTGAATGGATTGTGTCGATTTTCGAGCCTGTGGTCCTCATAGGGCCTCGTAAGTGTGCTTTCTATGTTCACGCTCATGGTCATGTCATCTAGATCTACTGCCCGCGGACCATTTATTTTCTGATCATGATGGCGCTATCGATGCTCTTGCCTCCTTCCACCACCACCACATCCAGTGCCTACATTATGAGGCGAGCTGACAGAACAGAACGCTCACATGCGTGTACGCACTTGCGCCCGAAAGACTTCTCCGCAGTGATTTGACAGGAACATGGCAACCCCGGTAGATCCTTAGACTATTGTATGGCTCGTGATATTGCGAGACGTATAGTATCCGAAGATTTAGAACGGGGGAGGATTATCCTGGACACTTGCATACTACTCTATCCAGACTCAGAGAGTTGATGACCGAGGTTCATGCCAAGAGCACAGAAAGAAGCTCGTCGTAGTGCGGGAATTATTTTAGCTGTACGTCCAATGCTCACATGTGCATCCTCAGTAGCTGATCTTTGCGCCCTGCTAGCTACGGATCCGACGTACTAGACCCGTCGTTTATCCGCTTTGCGATGTTGGATCTGAAGCATTGTGATGCGTATTCTCCGCGGTGTCGAGCTGCTACGCTACGGACTTGCGTATAAATATGGTGAGGTTGCAGGGGAATGACTTTGCTGCACCTCCACCTGGTTAACGCAAGCTCATTATCATCATGATTAAGTCCGTGTCCGTCATCCTTGCCCTTGCTGCAGTCGGGCTTGCCCAATCACCGGTAGGTTTCCAACCACGCGTGGTGTAAATATACATTGACCTCGCATTCTTGTAGCAATGGGGCCAATGCGGAGGTATTGGCTGGAGTAAGTTGTCAAAGCAAATAGCTTGTCGTTCGTTTTTCTGACCATAAGTTATGCAGCTGGCGCAACTACCTGTGTAGCCGGGTCGGTTTGCAGCAAGCTAAATGATTGTGCGTTGAATTGCCATACGTCTTCCTGTTGTGACGAGAAAAACCAATCTGTTGTATTTTCAGACTACTCACAATGTATCCCCGGAGCTTCGGCACCCGCCTCTACCACTACCAGTGCACCTCCAACTGGTACATCGCAACCCTCAGCTCCTGCTGGTGCTCTTCCTCGTCTCGGAGGTGTCAACACTGCTGGTTACGATTTCTCTGTTGTATGTACCGCCCTCTTTGTCCATGTCTATGGTACTCATAAAGTGTTGCAGAGCACGGATGGCAGCTTCAAGCCACCTTACTCCATTCCTCCTGCTTCGCAGTATTCCCACTTTACTGCCGAGGGTGTCAACCTCTACCGTATTCGTGAGTAATATCCGTACCCGTGATCAAAGAAACCGTTCTGATGCCTCATTGCGTTTGCAGCATTTGGTACGCACGAATATCCCCCATAAACCTATTGATATCTGACATGCCTTTGCTATTAGCATGGCAGCTGATGACTCCTACCCTCGGTGGTAGCATCGACAATGGGTTCTTCTCGACCTACGATGCCACTGTTCAGTCCGCTTTGAACTCTGGATCCAACGTCCATGTTATCATCGACCTTGTAAGTTGATCTATTTCCTTCTTTGTGTCATTTATTGACATGGCTTGCTATATAGCACAACTATGCTCGTTGGAATGGTGCCGTCATTGCTCAGGGTGGACCAACCAACGACCAATACGCAAGCTTGTGGACGCAACTTGCACAAAAGTACGGCAGCAACCAGCGTATCATCTTTGGTATCATGAACGAGCCCCACGATGTACCCTCCGTCTCTACTTGGGTCGATACCGTCCAGCAAACCGTCAACGCCATTCGTAAGGCTGGTGCTACAAACTACCTGCTTCTTCCAGGAAGCAGCTGGGCCTCTGCCCAGGCTTTCCCTACCGAGGCCGGTCCTGCTCTTGTGAAGGTCACCGACCCTCTTGGTGGAACCGACAGGCTCATCTTCGATGGTGCGAACGTTTTGCTCTTTCCATTCTTTTGCGTTATTGATGGCTCCTTCTAGTTCATAAGTACCTCGACAGTGACAACAGTGGAACACACGCCGAGTGCACTACAGTAAGATGCACTTTGCTTAGATAAATGAAAGCCGCTGACCAGAGATCTATAGGATAACGTCTCTGTCCTTCAAACCCTCGTCTCTTTCCTCCAGCAGAACGGCAACAGGCAGGCTATCCTCAGTGAGACTGGTGGTGGAAACACTGCTAGCTGCGAACAACTGTAAGTCAGCGTTCTACCATGGCTGTTGTCAATACTCAACGATCGTTACATTTCAGCCTCGGCAATGAGCTCGCCTATGTTAAGAGCGCATACCCAACTCTCGCTGGCTTCGCAGTGTAAGTGCTGTTGATACCCTGGTGACTGCGTGAAGTTGCTGATATTATGTTGTAGTTGGTCTGCTGGTGCATTTGATACCTCATATGTTTTGTCGGTGGTTCCAAACGGTGACCAGGATCAGCCACTCTGGACCCAGGCCGTCAAGCCCAACCTCCCTTGAAAAAAGTCCGAGGCAGTCTTGTAGAAGTAGTCCTTTGTATTATCGAGTGGGCCGTATCAAAATATTGGATAGCTAGTTTCTTGTCAATTTTATACCCAGTTCTTTCAATGCGCACCCATTAGTGGTTAGCCCAAGTCAGTGCTTTTCAGAATGGTGCAATCCCATTAGTGGCCACAAGCTGGTGGCAGAGGTCCGGATATCTCGGCTGTGTCCGATCATCTGCTATGCGATTATGGTTAGACGCCCTTGCTTACTCTTCCTCCAAAATCTCCTCGACCTCCTCTCAAGAGACAGTCCTCTCTCGTTTGAAGCTAGGACAACATGGTACAGTAATGTCATTATATTTCTCAACGAAAGGTCTAATAGGTTGTATTCGTGTCTTAGCCGCCGCCCAAAGGCAAAGATCGCAATCCAAGTGGATTAGGACGTGCGATCATCAATAAGAAAGTCAAAGATGCAAAGCATATGATGGAGTCTGGTCTTGTGCGTATGCCACATATATTTGTATGATGTATGCTCAATCTTGTGATAGTACACCACAGATGTAGATTCAACAACCCGCTTGCAATCTATAACTCAAGAACGAGACCTCGACGAGTTCCTCAGCACTGCAACACTCGCCGGAACACAGTTCACCGCAGGTACGTAAATCTGCAATTATAGAACCACATTTGTTTCATTCTGTAGGTAGAGCGTCGTAATGTGAAGATCCTTAACGCTCCCACTGCTGCCCAACACAATCCGTACCTCCTAAGCGACGAAGAAGAGAAGAAAACACTTGCTCGGCATGCGGAGAATAAGGAACGGTTGCGCGTACCTAGGAGACCTCCCTGGACGAAGAGTATGACAACCGCTCAGCTTGATAGGCAGGAGAAGGATGCTTTCCTGGAGTGGAGACGTGGATTAGCTCAGTGAGTATTGGTACGCCATGGCTCTCAGGAAAACTTGCTGACGCCGATTGTCAAATTTCAAGGCTTCAAGAACGCGATAACCTCCTTCTCACGCCATTTGAGCGTAACATTGAAGTATGGAGACAGCTATGGCGAGTACTCGAACGATCACATCTCGTAGTACAAATCGTCGACGCACGAAACCCTCTGCGCTTCCGATGTGAGGATTTGGAGACGTATGTTCAGGATGTTGAAGGGGCGGAAGGGGAGCAGGGTACCGGAAAGGGGAAGCGGAAAAGCTTGCTACTCATCAACAAATCTGATTTGTTGACTGCCAAGCAAAGGTAAGCATTATACTTTTCAGCCTCTTGCGAATGACTCTGACCTACATCTTTTAGACGGCAGTGGGCAGACTATTTTGACTCACAAGGTGTCCAGTACGCTTTCTTCTCAGCAGCAAACGCTGCAGCCATCCAACAAGCCCGAAGAGACGCTTTAGCTGCACAGGAGGCTGCAGAGGCAGCAGCCGCCAGAGGAGAGCAAGATTCATCTGAAGGGGATTCTGAAGACGAAGACACTCTTGACCCAGAAAGTCAGGCGGCGACACCCCCACCAGACAGTATCGATCCTTCGTCCCTCAGTGAAGATGAGCTTTCTAGCGCAGACGAGTCGGATGAAACGGATAATGAAGAGCGCTTCACGTATGCAGCTGAAGACGAGAGCGAGGAGGACAAGGACCCGCGGACAAGAGTGTTGTCAGTGCTTGAACTTGAGGACTTGTTTTTGAGAGCTGCACCACCTTTATCCGGTATGTAGTTTGCTGACTTGTGTCGCAGGCTTAGCTAAGACTATGATATAGACTTTACAGATTCTTCGGGCCAGCCCCCGTCGAAACTGGTGATAGGTCTCGTGGGCTACCCGAACGTCGGTAAATCGAGCACGATCAACTCGCTCCTCGGAGAGAAGAAAGTCAGCGTGTCATCAACACCCGGAAAGACAAAGCATTTCCAGACGATCCAGTTGTCCCCGACACTCGTGTTGTGTGATTGCCCGGGTTTGGTGTTCCCTCAGTTTGCGACTACTCGTGCAGACCTGGTTTGCGATGGCGTGCTTCCTATTGACCAGCTCCGAGAACATACTGGTCCCACGGCACTGGTCGTAAAGCGGATACCGAAGGAGGTGTTGGAGGCGATTTATGGTCTCACGATACGATACAAGAGTATTGAAGAGGGCGGTGCTGGCCACATAACTGCAGAAGACTTTTTAATCACATATGCTGGTACGCTATACAGTTCACTCGAAATTTCAGCGAGACTGACTATCACATTAGTTGCCAGAGGTTTCACTCGCTCTGGTCAGGGCAATCCTGATGAGGCTCGAGCTGCTCGTTACATCCTGAAGGACTACGTGACAGCCAAGCTTCTGTTCTGTCACCCGCCTCCGGGAGTTGATGAGGACGAGTTTAACGCGGACACCCGTCGCATCGCGCTGAAGCATGCTGAAGGCAAGAAGCGTGCTCCGATAACACACGTTGCCAAGAACGCCGACACATACATTGCCGCCATCTCCTCTCCCCAACCACAAGAGAACGGTGTTGTCTCGTTGGTCCAAGGCACAGGACACAAATCACGCCGCCTCGATCAGGAATTCTTTGCTACCAACTCTGCACTGTCATCGAAGGCATTCACGCACAACGGAAAAGAATTCTCCAGGAATAAGCTGTATCCCCATCAGAACGCCGTTGCAGATGACGGTACTCCTCTCACCGGACGTCGAGCCCGTATCGCAGCGGTACTTGCCAACGCAGGAGGAGAGGTTGCGCCTGGCAAGAAACATCACAAGAAGATGAAGAGGGTGAAGCACCGGAGCGGTAAGGGGTACGACGATTAGGAGTGGTCGAAGAAATCGAGCTTGTATCATTGGTTGACTCTCTGCACTAGTACTGTATCTGTAGCTACCTATCTCTATCTCTTCATGACCGTTCTGTCCACGAACGAATGACGCCTTTCTGAGACCTTTGAGTCAACGAGTCCCGGGTTATCTGATTGGCCCGAGCCCGAGGACCCTAACCGTGAAATGCGAAGTTTCAGGAGCGCCCATAACTCTTCCAGCTCTCTGCGCTACGTCCATCTCCCGCCCCTCCTCAAATTTATGTTCGCGCGCACCGCCAGGAATGCGCTTACATCGTCCTCACGACCTCTCTTCCGCTTCCGAGGGTGTCTCAACGCGAAGCAGGATGCACTCAAGTCGTTCTCGAGACGTGCCACGACCGTCAGCGCACCGGTACCAGCGTCTTCGGACGACGCAGACATCATAGCAGATTTCGATTTACCCCGGGGTGCTCAGCGACCCTCAGGGCTCAAACCGACTGGGCTATTCGGACATGGATTCCTTACGACGCCGTCTGCGTTTGTGCAATTGGCGGACTCTACGCTGTTGAGGGCGGAGGTATTGACGCAACGGATCGTACGGGCGAGGGAATCACGCGAGGAGTTGGCTAGGGTGGTGAAGCATCTAGACAGGCTCAGTGACTTGCTGTGTGGGGTGATTGACCTGGCGGAGCTGGTTAGAAATGCACATCCTGACCCGGTGTGGGTGCAGACGGCGGAGCATGTGTATGAGAAGATGTGCGAGTTTATGAATGTGCTTAACACACATGTCGAGCTATATTATGTGCGTACTTCTGTGGTCGCGTTCTGTATGGTGTATTCATCAAGCTATTCATATACAGGTGCTCAAGGAGGTCTTGTCAGACCCAGAGATTATGAACTCGATAGGTCCAGAGGCTCGGGAGACGGCGAGGATATTCTGGCGAGATTTTGAAAAGTCTGGCATCAATCTACCCCCGGACCAACGCTCGCAGTTCGTGTCCCTCTCGTCCGAAATTCTGACACTCGGCCGTCAATTCCTCAATGAGACCGCTGCTGCAAGACCGCCGGCCGTGATCAAGCCTTCCGAGCTCCAGGGCCTGAAGGACAAAACTATGGGCGCGCGACTACGCCTACAAGCACGCTTCCGAGATTTGGTGGTATACCCCGGATCCCTACAGGCACAGATGATCATGCACTCTGCCCCGTTGGAAGAGCCGAGACGAAAAGTATACATGGCAGCTAATTCGAGTACGCCGGAGCAGATAGAGCTGTTGGAGAACTTGTTACGTGCGAGAGGGAAGTTGGCGCGGTTGGTGGGGAAGGAGAGTTTTGCGCATATGACGTTGACTGATAAGATGGCTGGCTCACCGGGTATGTTACCTTAACGATTGGAGTTCTCACTATGTTCATCTCTCCACACCCACTGCAGAGAACGTCGTTCATTTCCTCGAGGCTCTCTTAGAACACACTAAACCCTACGCTCGTAATGCCCTGCGCACACTCAGCATGCGTAAGCAAGAACACCTCAATACTCCTCCACTACCAATAATCCAAGCATGGGACCGTGACTACTACTGCCCGCCCGAGCCTCCCGCACCCCCCGTGTCACTCCCGCCCCTCACCCTCGGAACCGTCTTCATGGGACTCTCGCGCCTATTCCGCAACTTGTATGGTATCACGTTGCGTCTGACGGACGCAGCCCCGGGAGAAGTATGGCACTCCGATGTTCGAAAACTAGAAGTCGTCGACGAACGCTCAGGTGTCATTGGTTGGATATACGCGGACCTATTTGCGAGGCATGGGAAGCCGGGCGGAGCAGCTCACTATACGGTCCGTTGTTCGAGAAGAACGGATGATGACGACGAACATCGGGACCTATTGGGAATTCAGAGCCAGAATGGAGAGGTAGCGCAGGCCATGGCTTTGTCGAACGAGTTCGAGGCGGCGCACCGATCGCGTATACGAGGCGTGGAGGGGGTGTTTCAGTTACCTGTGGTTGTGCTGTTGTGCGAGTTCACGCGTCCGACACTCAGTCAGGGACCTACGATATTGGCCTGGCATGAGGTGTTGACTTTGTTCCACGAAATGGGACATGCGATGCATTGTGAGTTTATAATTTCCCCTAGACATGATATTATAGTACAAAGAAACTGATTATACGTATCTGAAGCTATGATCGGACGCACGGAATATCAGAACGTGTCGGGAACGCGCTGTGCCACCGACTTTGTCGAGCTGCCCTCGATCCTCATGGAACACTTCCTCAACTCACCCACTGTGCTCTCGCTGTTCGACATATCGGGTAAGCAGCCCGTACGGAAGTCTGGCCACCACCACGAGGACCCGTGCAAGTCCATCGACACACACACACAAATCCTCCTCGCCTCTCTCGATCAAATCTATCACTCCCCTGCCGCGCTCTCCTCAGGCTTCGACTCCACCGCGGCCCTAGCCAAACTATACGATACCCGCGGACTAATACCGTACGTGCCGGGTACTTCCTGGCAAACGCAATTCGGCCATCTCTTCGGATACGGAGCCACCTACTACTCGTATTTGTTCGATCGGGCCATCGCCTCGCGGGTGTGGCGCAAGCTCTTCGCGCACGATCCCCTCAATCGGGAGACGGGTGAGAAGTACAAGAATGAGATATTACGGTATGGCGGTGGGAGGGATCCGTGGAAGATGGTTAGTAAGTTGCTGGATGCGCCGGAGATGGAGGGTGGCGATGCGAAGGCTATGGCTGAGGTTGGCCGGTGGAGGATCGAAGACGAGGTGTCTCTGCCTGGGAGGCATTAGAAGTCTGACTAATTGGCGATACTCATGCATCATGCTCAGGGGTAGATGCTGGTATGGTCAGCGCAGCCCATTGTTCGACTTCATAGATGCACCAAATAGCCGGCTTCATCATGACTTTTTGTATTAGGAATGCATACACTATTACACGCTAACAACTTCATTGTACTCAATCACACTGCTATTACGCCTCATTGATGTCTACTTCCGTGTCACAGAACCTACCTGTTCGTTATAGTGCGCATTGTTGCAGTCCTCGGTTCATCAGACAAAATACTCTGAGTCGCCGAGTCGAACCTCCGTATCCAGTTCACCTCAAAGCCGTGGGATACGGTTGCTAGCGCTCACCATTGTTCGAACTGTGGCCTGCTATGGCCCATGATGCAACGCTGTACAACGATTCATTGTCTTCCTGTCTACGCATGTCGAGTCATCTGTCGTCTGTTGCTGTGCCGGCTGTCTTGAGGCTGCGTGTTGATGAATGTTGCTTGTGCTGTGGCCTTGAAGCTTGATATTCGCTCTTGCGGCACGGTAAGCTGTGTCTTGAGGATCGCGAGAGATATATCTTTTCCTGAACTCACTCGGGTGAGCCGGTTTTCGAGTTCTATCAAAGATTAGTCTACAAAGGGTTACCGATACAGTGCTACAAAATATTCCGTGGCGCGAATAAATAAACAATAAGGATACCATCTCAAGAAGCTATCCAGACGAACGGGTATAAACACGAAGCGAAGGAGGCAAAACAAAAATAAAGTCAGAAAAAAACGGATTAGACGTGAACTTTACCGTGAATAGCAATACGCATATACGGACACCATAGCAGGCAACAAGCGAGACCGGCACCAAGACGGCACTGGGGTTAGCAGAGATAACGCAAAACAAGGCGTACCGGAGTATAGAATACAGACGATAAACGAAAGCTTGGGTCTTACTGGATGATTCGAGGTTGGTAGGGTTGGCGGTCGTCCAGAAAATTGAGAGTGGGAGTATCCGAGTCGCTGAACAAGTGGTCGAGCTCCTGAGACGGGCTGAAGACAAGATCCGGGCTTGATTCTTTTCTTGAGCGTGGAAGCTCGACCGAGAGCTGCGGAGGTGTAAGCGGAGGAGGTGACTCGAGAGAGGCAGAGGAGGCTCTTGATGAACAGCTGTCGTTGGAAGCAATAGAAAGATAGGACGTAGACGACCGTCCGGACGGTTGGTACGTCTCGGACTTTGAAGGGTTTCGTGAGGAATATGGGTGCACGAAGTCACGGCCCAGCTGCGGTAAGGACTGAGGGATCCGTAGAGACAGTGTGTCCGAGGAAAGTCTGTTGTATACGGGTCTGGTAGATGCACATCGTGGCACCGACACGCAAACATGTCTCGACAGTGATGGTGGCAGTGGTGGTGACGAGGTCCGTCTGGTATGGGTAGGGAGGATCGTCACAGTGGCAGGTACCAAAGCGGGTAAGGGAGCAGGGAGAGGGCGGACAACATAAGGGAAGCATGCGATAACGCGATCACGCAATGTTCGCGTCGAGCTTGTGGCCTTGGGAAGTAACGCCTCTGGCGGAGACAGCTTATCTGTCAGACCTAGCCGCTCGAGACCACAACAAAGTTCTTCAACGTCGGCGGGTGCAACAGCGGTTCCATAATTCTCCCGCTCAACGGTGACATGGCGCGGCCATGGAGTGTCAAAGCTTCGTTTACCATCTGCAGCGGGGAATGGATCATAGTCACCGATGACGGGAAAGATATTTGGGAAGGCATACGGAGGCCGATCGATATGGAAAGGGCAAGGTGCTGAGGGAGTAAGGGTAGGTAGTGTGTCGGATCTCGCGACCTGTCAATATCATTGAGACGTGCAAAGAACAAGCAAATACAATGTAGCTTACAGAAAGTGGTGGAAGAGCCTTGGATAAGTCGGCTGTCACGGACTTTTCGCTTGCGATACGTCGATGTAGCGCGTCCGTGCGACGGTCACCATTGATGATGAAGGTATTCTTACGAAGTTCTTTGCCGTTTCGCTTGGAACGACTACGTTGATTTTGGAACTAACACATCATATTAGAACGGAGAAAGGGGGGGGAAGCATGTACCTACCCAAATATCCACCTGCTTATACTCCAACCCAGTTTGACTCGCGAGAGTTTGTTTCTCCACATGCGTCGGATATGGGTTCGTCATAAAGGTATCCTCAAGAAGACGCGCGGTTTGCTAAGTATGATACGTTACAGTTCGTCCAAATACGTAAAAGTAGTGGTTACGAACCTCCTTGCGTGCCTTCTGCCTGTAGGGTCTACTAGGCACAGCTGACACTGGCTGTGACGACTGAAGACTTGACACCCCCTTCTCAGCCCAATCAGCTAATGTGCGTTGATACATAGCTGCATATATTGCATGCAAAGAGGCTATTTTCTTGGGGAAGTCTGCCCACGGCCCGCTTTGAAGGCAAGCTGCGATAGCGTGGTTCATGTTGGTTTCGTAGTCCGCTTTAAGTTGCCTTGCGAATCGCTTGTATACGGAGGACAGTTGATCTGTGTGATCAGACCGAGCTGGTCCGAGGAAGTCTGTGAGAGGGGCTGGTTCTGGCAAACTTAACCAGGTGTGATTTTGTGCAGGCGGGGGTGGGACATAATGGATACGGCCAAGCAAACGACGAGTTTTATACACAATATGCTCCAAGGGATGCGATGAGTCCATGGCGAATATGCGCAGCACAGCACTGTGACGGAGGAGCTTAAAGGACGCGGTTGAGTAGTGAGCTCTTGGGTAGAGGGTCGCAGGGAAGGAGGACCTGGAAGCGCCTTTGTTCGAAGCTTCGTTCCAAAACAATTCCCACGCTCTGTGGATAGAGAAAGGACAAATAAAGCCACACAATACAGATCATGGGACTATAAACGAACTGGGACTCTACATCGCCCCGGGCCCGCCTTCTGTACAAACATCTCAAACAGCCTCTATAGCTCACGCACTCACGTCCTACTTTTTACACTCCATAATGTCCCTCAAGGAGCGATTCCTCCATGCACACACAGCTTTCCTGGCTGCTGTGTCCTCAGGGTCTGAAGCTCTTGCTGAATTCGACGCGGAATGGCAGGCCCTTGGATCCGACTTTGAACGTGCCATGCAACAGACTCATGTCGATTCGAGTCTTGCAGATATCGCCTACTCGGTGTCGTCAAGAATTGCCATTCACAGTAACAGCTTAGTCGAGCTCGAGGAAGCATCAACGAATATATCCGCTAGTCTACTCACAGACATTGACACTGCCCTTGCTGAACTGCGTCTTGAAGACACGGTCGTTACGCCTACAACCCGCGGGTCCACCCATCCCTATTTTCCTGAGGCATTCGCCTGGCTGCTCAACAACATTCATGATCCCTATCCATCAACTTCACTAAAACGATCATGGGCACGCCAATACAAGATTTCTGGGCGAGTTATGGACGACTGGTTCAAGTCGATACGGAAGGAATTAGGCTGGGTTGCGTTGACAAAGGCACATTTCAAAGGGTCTCGCAGCACAGCAATTCAAGCTGCCAGCACTGTCTTACTTGATGGTGTTAACGACGCTGCCGTTCCCTTCGAGGTCCAGACAGAGTTATTTGCGATCAAGGCCAGACTCGAGAATCTCTATTTGGAGGAGAGGGGCTTAAAACCCGAGCCCTCTGGGGCTGCGTCGAACAAAAGGCCACGCTCGTCATCGGTCTCCTCGTCCAACACAAACACGACTATGGCCTCCCGCTCTTCGACTCCTTCGGCTCAGTCGAGCAGCTCATTTGACGATGCTTCCACTGCTTCAAGCAGCCCCTCTTCTCGCTCCTCTTTACGTCTACCATCTCTTGTCTTCGATCAGTCTGATAGCGAGGAGGACGAGCAGTTCCCAGAGTTCTACCCGTCAGACCTTCTTGACGACGCCGCGATACGCGCTGCAGATTTCGGGAAAGACAACGACACGTCAGAGAGGCAGTCAAAACGCATGCGGTACGCGTGTTCATATTGTTCTTTGTAGTTGCCTTTATTCATTGTCTTTGTGCAGGCACTCGTATTATGACCTCTCCGTCGAAGACTCACCGTCGTCGTGGCCCATAGATCCATTCGCCCAGCTTCTCGACACGCAATCTATCTTGCCAAATGACCTCGCTGCGCACCCAGACTTTTGGTCCTTCCCCATAGAAGAAAGCTCCTCGCCAGAGACGTCGGCCACCACGTTGGTTGATGTTATTCCCACGGTTGATAACGTCTCGGCGTCTTCCACAGCAGCATTGATGTCTCGCAAACGTCGCCATGAAGACGCAGAACCTGAGGCCCCTGCATCGAAAAAGGCAAGAGTTATTCGTGACCTACCACGATCCAACCCTCGCAAGCAGCAGAAAGCATCCGGAGCTACACCTGTACTCGTCGCCACCGCCCCTCCCGCTCCTGTTGATGAGCCAATTGTCATCAACTGGGAGCAATTGTTGAAGGATCTGGAGGAGGCAACGTCGAACACCGGCGGTGGCTCTTTCGATGTTACTGGGCCCGTCGATTGTAACGTATTCGACTTTGCTGCGCTTGAACCTGCAGCGTCGACTAGTATATCAAGCGGTAAGTTGGTACCACATCTCTACTTGTCGTGAAATTGACTGTAGTCTTTCTAGTCGACGACTCGTGGGACAAGCTCTTTCCAGCTGACGCCCCTGGGTCAAACTCCGCACCTACGGATGAAGAGCTTTTTGCTTCCTTCACGAACGTAGATACTTTGGCAGGACCTGACTTCCCCGCGTCAGCGGATGTGTCTACTGTCTCCATCGAGCTTCCATTAGCTCTGTCTTCTGACCTTGGTCTTGGTACTGAGTTGACTTCTGAAATGCCGACGTATGAGCTGTATTCGTCAACTGCCTCATTGTTGGCTCAGGCTGGCGAGCCAGAAGTCTCCTCTCTCTGCAGCGGATCCGAAAATACAACGCAACTGGCAATACCTGACTCGGCTGAAGTGTCACCATCGATATTCGACGTTCTTTCTCGCTTTGACTCTGGAGGAATCTTTGACACATACTCATCACCTCTGGTTGCGTTGTGAGTACTCCTTTATCGTGACGCCACGATCTCCTAGCTTACGTCTCCGTATAGTTCGTGATTGTTTCGAACTCTGGACCTGGTCTGCCCAATGCGTGCAACTAAGTCACCTCAGTCATCAAGCCCATAAGTATTCACAACATCAAGAGACACTTACGGTATACCCGCACGGATAGACATACCCTCACAGCTACGCTGCTTTCTTCTTGACCTCTGCCTAGCTTTTCATTCATAGGCCTTCTCGGCTCTCACTCGCTAATACTCGCGTACCTGGCTTTCTGCTCTTCTCCATGGACCTACCCTCTCGCATCTCTCTCTTCCTTTCTCTTACCTCTGTGTATCTGTTGTCATTGTCGCTGTATTTGTAACCGTTCTGGCCACTAACCGCTTTCTCCCACAGCGCAAGCCATAAACTCACCGCTTGTTTCTTGACAGCTCGCCATGCTCAAGCTCTTAACTGTATTGCTATGCCGCCATATGTTGCGGTTGACATACCGCCCATAGGCTACTCATCTGGAATATTACTTACCTTACTTCAGCAGCTCAACGCTCTTGGTCGTCTTTTGCTTATTGTTATCCCTTATTTGTATTTTGTTGTTGTTTTCATGCCTGGTGTTGTCAACAGAGAC
>JAXQGX010000311.1:0-17907 GCA_037040455.1 Irpex sp. P115-07
CACCACCTACTAACTCCCCCCTCTCAACAGTATCAGCAAACTCAGCCCGCGACCTCGGCGCCCGCCTAATGGCACTCACAATCTGGGGACGTCCAGCTGCCGGGGGGTCCTACGCCGCGATTGCTGCGCTCACGAACATTCCGGCTACTGTTTGTGCTGCTTTATTCTACGAATTCATGTTGGCGGACTCTTCTAGAGGTAAGCATCCAACTTTTTAACCCGCTATACTAATGTTGATGTTGACGTTGCGGATGTAGTGATCACGCCGGTGCATATGGACTTCTTAACGGCGCATGCAGCGCATCTTGAACATCGCGCTACCGGTGCGTCGGGAGAAACTTCGTCTGTCTCCAGCGCTGCCAGCTCTCACAGCAAGGGAGGGTTGGAGCGGGTTGAGAGGGTTTAGGATTTATGAGGAAGAGTGGGAAAGTAGGAAAGAGGAAGAGGCAGAGGGGAAGGGAGAGGGAAGTGGAAGAGAGGAAGACTACCTAAGTAATCTCTTACTTATTGAAGTCTGCTGTGTTTAAATCTTTTGGGTGTAGGATTGTCATGCTATTGGTATTGTACGACTTACTAGTAATGAATGTGCACGTCTTTGAATGATTCTTTCTCCCTTGCGAGGGCAACGTGCTCTCCCACAACCTATGTTCTTCAAGCGATCACTGGCACTCTCAAATAGGCAGTGCTACTGCTCAATTGAGTCAACTCCTCTGTGCGTAACGCCAACCGTCATGCCTCTCGTCACTTCGTCACGACGGTGCGAAGGATGGAGAGGGTAATGAAGGGCTACGTATGTGCGTCGATTGGATGCCTTTGAGAGCGACATATAATCTACGTCGGGCCAGTAGCGAGCATTTCTCAATTCTGAACCTGTATTCTCACCCAACAGTACTCCTCCCTTACTGCTAACTCCTCCCTTACAGTACTGCTAACTTCACCACCAACATGCTTTCACTTCGATTTCCCAGGAGAATGGTAATTGTTCCCACCCGCCACAGTCGCCTGGTTTTCAAGTTCCCGATTGGAGTGCGTACATTGGCCACTCCGCACTCGGGCTTCCTAGACGTGACGGAGGCGATTAAGCTAGACCACGATAACGTGAGGGATCTCTTTTCCAGGTACATCTCAGAGTATATTTTCAAAAGCACGATCAGATTTGACGAATCATACTTATGTAAATAGGTACAAACAGGCGACGGAGCTGAAGGAGAAGACCCTGATCGCGAATACGCTGATTCGGGAGATGAGTGTGCATGGGGATGCCGAGTAAGTCGTCCAACGTGCTATTGAAAGCGAGTTATTGTGAGTTGGGACTGACTGCGTCGGTGTTGGTAGAGAGGTGACGGTGTACAATGACTACGCCAACTTAGGCCTCGAAGATAGCGTCCAGCACAACAAAGGTACGTCCCTACCTCCTCCCCCATCCCCTCCACCATCCACCATCCACCATCTCCCATCCCTCATCTTCTTCACATGTCAACCTGCATACTAGATGAACACGCAGACGTCAAAAAGAAAGTCTTCAAAGCCGAACACATTTCCGTAGATTCGGACGGGTACGACTCCGTCCTCGCCGACGCTGTGACCGCCTTTCTGGCACATGCTGCTGAGGAGGAGAGGAAGCAGCTGCCGAAGCTCCGTGAGAGGCTTGGTCCTGAGCAGAACGACGTGTGTACCCTTCCACTCTGCCTCTAGTCGTCTGAGTGTTGGTGTACTGACGGTGGTGTGGAATGGTGGTGTGGATTGGATGGTGTGTGTGAGAGTAGCAAATAGCCCGAGCGTTCATCAAAGCACGCGGATCGGTGCCCGTTCGTCCACACCCGCTTGCGCCACAGACGGGAGGGATGGTGCAGAAGGCTATGGGGATGCATGGGCGTGTGCAGGATAAGGTGCGCATCGGAATTTTGGTATTTGGATTTGGCAAGGGGCGTGGCTTATGGTGGTTATGGTGGTGGTGGGTTTGTAGATCGTGGAGACTGTGCAGGGGAGGGAGTATGTTGATCTCAAGTTTACGCATCCGGAGGTCTAGTAGTGGGTACGCGGGAGAAGTGTTAGTGTAATTGTATGTGTGATCAACGATGCATGGTTTACTAACCGTAATCTTGATCTTCCGTGACATGCAAACGACGTTGTATGGGTGTGAAATTCGGTAGACTGGACGCGTGGTTCCTAAGTAGAAGGCTTGAGCCACGCTCGGGCCCTGGAGGTCAACGAGTAATTTGAACGAAACCTGAAGGACCTTCTCAATTCGCTCAACACGAAAGAAACCGCGAACCGTGTCATCGTTGCGCGCAATCTGAACGAGCTGGACTGGAGGCCAGCTTCGGGTTACGGGGAAAATTTGTCACGGTGCCGGCTTGTGGTATAGTGAAGTGGACTGTTTGAGGACTGGATACATAGTAGATGATCGATATTCAGTGAGACACTACGTTAGACGATGATGCTTACCTTACTGAGTCGAACTAGTCAATGGCGCGAACATGGGGAGTTGTCACAAAACCTGGACGAAATGATGGCACATGTGGGAACAGAACCCATTGCTAGCAGCACGTCCAGCCCGAACGAGCTAGACTGATGACAACGGATAGTTGTGTCACAGAGGGTTGATTGTAAAGCTTGAAGCCTGAGTATCATCTGTAATGCACATGGCAGAAGACGTTAGTCACAGCAAAAACAAACGAACAGCCAAGTCGATCATTAAACAGTAATGCTCACCTTGCTCAAGACGCAAGTTGCCGTCAGTTGTTAGCACATTACCGTAAGCATAAACGGTCTAGGGGATGAGACTGCTCACATATAAGCACGTATACTTATGTTCACGTTCAGATTTCGCGCCTTACTTACAACTCGTATGTACCAACAGGTCGTGGCCCTCGTTGACGTCGCGATCGACTCGAGGACGCTTAGTGCAACGCGGCGCCAGCGGCCGGAATAGCAACTGCCCTTTCGGGAACAATGCTCGAATTTGAGTGGCACTCTTACTCTTTTGTATTCTTCTCGGTTATTGCCTTTGCATGGGCCCCCACAGACCCACACAGAGGGTGTTTGCACTGATACAGCGACTCGTTCATAACGAGCTGGGAAGACGATGGACTTGGAACAGATCTGGGAGCCGGTATGGATTCCTACGTCTCTTCCTCGACACCTCCTCCCGCTGACAACACTGACGACGACGGTCTCCCATTCTATTCCTATGTCCCTCCATCGACACCTCCTCCCGCTGATAACACTGACGGCCTCCCATTCGACACAATCTCACCTATTGGCTTCGCTATTGCACCTCAACATGATGGGCGCGGTAAGCTCGAAGGCTCTCGGACAGCGATCTTACGCGACCTCGGCAGGCTCGTGAACCAACTCAGCTATGAATTCTTCCGGGTTCATATCCTTCCTCGCATCCCGAACAGCATCTGTTTGAAAACGATACTTGATGAACTTGTGGAACGAGAAGTCATCGTCGACGGTCGCTGGAAAGCTTTCCCTCATGACCCTTTCGAGTACTCATGCACAAACTCGAAGAAGCGACGTGGCTCCATTGATGCTGAGAAGCGGAAAGAGAAGGAAGTGTTCGCCCAGCTTGCTATTATCATTGATGCTATACAGGAGTGTGTCGACGAGGAGGGGCTGACGCTGACAACTACGGAGTACGAGAGCAAACCAGACAGTGTGCCTGTGTGCTGCTTTGACGAGAAGGAAGGGCGACCAGACGCGTACTTCGTGTTTAGCCAGAGGTTTCTGAGCGATAGGAGGGATGGACGCAGGCTGTGGCGGGATATAGCCGCCACAGCGGAGTTTAAGCTTCTCGATACACAAGAGACCCTTAAAGATGTACGTCGTCAGTGCGCGATTTTGTGTGGAAGCTGACCCCTCGCGATGGTACTATAGGACGTGAAGAAGTTGTGCTGGAGCATGTACCAGATCATGCTGGAGGATCCTCGCCGTCGATTCGTATTCGGATTCACGATCGAGAATACGATGATGCGCATCTGGATGGGCAACAGGACAGAAGTCGTCGTGTCGGAGCCTTTCAACTTCATCACGGTATGACATTTAATTTAGAGGAGGCTCATGCTATATCTCGCTAATCACGACGGAACAGGATCACGAGAAACTAGTTTGTTTCTTCCTCTCAATGCTGTACGGCAGTGAGACTGATCTCGGTCTCGACCCGACCATGACAATCTTCTCTGCCTGCGGAGACGAGATACCTCGGTACGACATCACAGTCCGACATGTCGACAAGTCCGGGGACGCCCCAGTTGTACGGAAACTTGTGTACCGGACGACCCAGTTGATCAGCGACGATGGGGCGAGAGCCTTTCTTGGGAACGGTACCCGGGTATGGGAGGTCGTGCCTGTGGTCAACGGTGTCGAACAGGACGACACGTGGCATGTTCTCAAGGATCACTGGGTAGACGACGAAAGGCAGCACGAGGGCGAAATCCTCGAGCAAATCCTGAACGAGCCTAGCCTGAGTGATAAGCAGAGGAAGGTGTTGCGCAAGCTATTTTTGAGTGAACTCGCTCGAGGTGATGTTTACATCGAGGACGAGCACGATGGCGGCGAGAAGCGGGATGGGACACGTACCCTGGCTACTCGAGGAGCCAAAATCCCTACAGACGCAGGGATGTTCTCCCTTCTCGTGAGCTATGGACACGATGCCTCGCATGCGGTCAAGCCCAGTAAGGTGTCTCGACTGCGTCGTGAAGGTACTGTGACAGCCAATATGTACTGAACTTTGCTGACCATTTGCATTTTCGTTGACAATGTGTGTCATGCGGAACCACGGTAGACATGCCTCGGCGGAAGGAAACCACTTACGGTGACAAACATCGTCATAGAAGTGTTTTCGCAGAAAGATGTGAATCATTATCGCGAGAGCAATCTTTGCGCCGCGTGTTCAGTGCACTATTACATATCACAATGAGTGAGCAAACACGCTGAATACCCTTTGTCTCAACTCTTATCCGCTGATGGTAAATCTACCAGGCATCCCGTTCCTGCACAGGTGTGGGCCGGGTTGGGTTGATCGTGACATCAGTCCCGGCAATATACTGCTACTTCCGGGAACAAACGTTGCAAAGCTTGTAGACTTGGAATATGCCAAAAGGCTGGATGACAGGTCTACACATACCAGTACACGAGCGGTATGGTAAATAATCGTGGGATTTCCTTGGTTTGAACTGATTCGTGGACAGGGAACCTTGAATTTCATGGCTGTCGAGGTAGATGAGTGTACCTACCTCTTTGAGGATGGTAAAGAAGAACACCGTGACGAGGATGCCAGCGACGACTCGCTCGAATGGGCCGCGGAAATCTTGGGTGATAAGACCCCTTCGGCATCGTCATCAGAGGCGGATCCTTCCGACTTGCATGAGTTACCTCAATCAACTACACGGCCATTCTTCTACAATCCGCTCCACGATCTAGAGTCCATATGGTGGATCGCTGTGTATTTTGTTATCAACAAGGAAACCGGACTCCCAACGGCTGACAGTGTGGACTATGCGGATCTCACCGAAGACCAGCGCAAATACGCACGCAGTCTATTCTATGGCTCAGCTGCCAGAGGTTATGCAATACGAAGCAGTGCGGATGCCATTATTGATCATCATCTACGTGATCTCCCCATCCACCTCTCCACTATTGCAAAAGAGCTTATCAAACTACGGAAAATTCTCTGCCGTCGCTACCGCGAGATTGAGAAACCCGACTTTGTCATCGACAAGAATGCTTGCAATCACGTATACGGACACTTCATCAAGGCCTTCAGAAAGATATCAAAGTCGTTATCGCGGCAGGACATTCTGGTCGCGCCACTGAAACCCGATCCAGACGACGACTCACGCAAGGGCTTGCGTACTATCTCTCTAGAGATCACAACCTCTAGACCTCCGAAGCGACGGAAACTCGACGATGCACCCACCACACCCACTCTGAGTCTGACGAAGACCGCGAAACCTAAGAAGGCTACGGCCGCTACCGGTGCAGCAGCTCGATCTTCCTCAAGGGTGACGCGGTGGACAACGAAGGCTGGGGCCGCTACCGGTGCAGCAGCTCGATCTTCCTCACGGGTGACGCGGTCGATAACGAAGGCTGCCGCTGGCGAGGAGGCTGGTACAGCTACCCTTGCTGCCCGGTCTTCCTCGAGAGTCGCGCGGCCAACGAAGCGAGTTGCGCGGTCAACAACGAGGGCTTCCGATCCCGAGGACGATGATGAGGAGATTGACGTAGGCTCATCTTCCAGGAGAGGCAGGCGGTCGAGACAGAGAGCAGCGGTGAAGGTTGATAAAGGGAAAGCGGTTGCCAGAGCGTCGACGTCCAGACGGAGGCGTTAAGCTAGTAGTAGTGGTATTGTGAAGTGTCCGTCGAACTGAGACTGTGAGGCTGCGCAATATATATATATATATATATTCTGGAACCGGGAATCGAGACGTCTTGCTAACGAAACACTTCCCCGTGGTGTTCGTTCCGGGCTCAGTCACGGTGAATCACGTGCAGACACCTCCGTGTAACCGTTCTCGAGTTGTTAGCGTTGGAGAGGGAGGCAGAGAGGGGGCGTTTGGAAGGGGAGGGGATTAAGTATCCCTTGGGCTTGGAGCCTGAGGATCTCTGGGTCGGTACCGCCATGTGAAGGCAAAGAAGGGCGCGTCTGGGAGCCCGACGCGGTCGAAGTTCCAGATGTCGGATGGAGTTGAAGGTGTTGAGAGGGTGTAGGATGGGCTGGGAAGGAAGAGTACTTAATCTTGTAATCGCGTGAGGTGTTAAAGGTTTGGTATTGCAGTGCGTGGAAACGGTATCTTATGACTTGTTACTAATGAATATGTTTGTATGAAATACTCGTGGGCTCCTTTGAATGATTCTTTCCACTTTCTCAAGAAGCACAGTGACCGTGGAGGCCCACGCGTGCTTCTTCGCGTCCTCACGCGTCCTTTGATCGGCGGTGGGCCTTCTCAATTTCTGGATTAGGCAGTGCCACTACTCAACTCCTCCGCGCGTAACGCTCGCCGTCATGCCTCTCGTCACTGGAGAGTGTACATTACTGTAACGTTAACGGTAATGGCTACGTATATTCCTCGATGGGATGCCTTAAGCTTTGAATTTAGAGGTGGGTATATAATACGTACCGCCGCCGATTCGTGTGTCCTCTGAACCTTTGAACTCCCTTTCACTACTTTACTTGAAGCACACCATCGACGACATGTTCGCAGCCCGTGTTTCACTTCGATCCCAGGGCAGAGGAATAATGGCACTCGCCCCTACTCCTACTCGTCGTCTGCCGCTCCAAGTCGCGGCGCGTACGCTAGCGACGCACTCGGGCTTCCTGGACGTGACGGAGGCGATCAAGCTGGACCACGATAACGTGCGGGATTTGTTCTCTCGGTACAGTAGTCCCCTCCTCCTTCTCATTCTCCTCCTTGACTTAGAGTGATGGGGTGTGTGGGTAGCTATGAGGAGGCGACGGAATTGAAGGAGAAGACCCTAATCGCGAACACGCTGATAAGGGAGATGAGTGTTCATGGGGATGCCGAGTACGTGATGAGCATAATCGAAATTGCAGGTGAATAAGGGCTGACCGTGTTGGTATTGGTAGAGAGGTGACGGTGTACAACGACTACGCCAACATAGGTCTCGAAGATAGCGTCCAGCACAACAAAGGTACGTCCCTACCTCCTCCCCCATCACCTCCACCATCCCCTCCGCCACCCCCTCCGCCATATTCTTCGCGCTGAACTCACATACCGGCAGACGAACACGCAGACATAAAAAAGAAAGTCTTCAAAGCCGAACACACCTCCGTCTCCTCAGACGGGTACGACACCGTCCTCTCCGATGCTGTGACCGCCTTCTTGTCGCACGCTGCTGAGGAGGAGAGGAAGCAGCTTCCGAAGCTCCGTGAGAGGCTTGGTCCTGAGCAGAACGACGTGTGTACCCTTCCACTCTACCCTCGTCGTCTTACTAGTAGTGTACTGACGATGAATGGTGGTGTGGAATGGGTGGAATGGTGGTGGTGAATTGGATGTGTGAGTAGCAAATAGCCCGCGCGTTCATCAAGGCGCGAGGGTCGGTGCCTGTGCGTCCGCATCCGCTTGCGCCACAGACGGGAGGGATGGTGCAGAAGGCTATGGGGATGCATGGGAGGGTTCAGGATAAGGTGCGTGTGGTGTTCATGTTTGAATTTGAGGGGAAGATGGCTAGGAACGTTGCTGATGGTGGTGGTGGTGGGTTTGAATTGTAGATTGTGGAGACTGTGCAGGGGAGGGAGTATGTTGAGTTGAAGTTTACGCATCCGGAGGTGTAAGTACAGTAGTCGCTAGACGAGAGGAATGTTAGTGTAATTGTATGTGTGCTTGACGATGCGTGGTTCACCAACCGTAATCTTGATCTTCCACGATATGTAAATGACGTCGTATGGGTGTGAACTTCGGTAGACTGGATGCGTGGCTTCTGAAAGAAAGGCTTGAACCAGGCTCGAGAGGTCAACGAGCATGTTGAACGAAACTTGAAGGACCTTCTCGATTCCCCCAATGAGAAAGGAGCTGTGAATTCGAACCGTGTCATCGTTACGCCAGTCTGAATGTGCTGGACTAATAGCCAGCTTTCAAGTTACGGAGAACTTTATATCACGATGCTGGCCTGTGGTATAGTGAAGTGGATTGTCTGTAGACTGTAGTAGATGATCCATATTCAGTAGTGTAATCAATGAGACACTAGGGTAGACGATGATGCTCACCTTACTGAGTAGAATCGGTCAACGACGAGAACGTCGGGCGTTGTCACAAAACCTGGACCAAAGGATGACACATGTGGGAATAGAACCCATTGTTAGCAGCACGTCAAGCTTGAACGAGCCAAACTGATTAAAGTGGCCAGCTGCGCCACAGAGGTTGGTTTTGGAGCTTGGAGCTTGAACTTGATTTAGCATCTGTGATTCATATGGTAGAAGACGTCAGTTTCGTCAGTTACTGTAAAAATGAATGAACAGCCAGATTGTCCGTTAAGCGCTGTTAAGCGTTCAACAATATAAATGGTAGTACTCACCTTACTGTACACGAAGACGCGAATTCACCAATACTATCCTCGAATTCTTCATCCTCCATCAAACGTGAATGACTCTGTAGGTGTAAACTTCAGGACTCAAGTACTCAGTACTCAAGTATCATATATCAGGAGTGATAGTCGCGACTGGACGCGTGCTCCCTAGCAACTCCCTAAACACAATCACATGACCGCGTCGCTTCCGAAAATAGAAAGGGTATTCCGAGGCCACATTTCGTGACGCCGGCCACAGCCCTTGATGAGATGGGCCACTGCTGGCATTGGCTCTCGAAACATAAACCTCCTCTTCCCTCTCTTACTCTCTCCATCCTATCCTACTTATCCTCTCTTACCCTCTTCATTACAATCTAAACAACTTAACGGGAGACAACACACAATGAAATGGAGAGACCGCGAATGTTTCGTCTCGTGCAACGGCGAGCCTCTCGACGAGTACTGCGTGGCCACGGACGGGGAGCGGGAGATGACATGTTGGATCGCGAGTGAGGTCGGGAAGGTGCGTGTGTGGTCTGTGTGCGGTGTGCGTCGGTTGATTGTTAACTCAAGTCTGTCTTGTCTACTTTACCTACCTGCCTGCCTGCCTATCAAATCGACCGACCGAATGTAACCAACTCGACCAAACTGAACTGATCAAACGACCGACTAATCTACCCGTTTACCCTTCAACCGACCCGACCAACTAACCACTCAACGCGGACTGAACTGAACCAACCGACGACAACTATACGCACACACCCAGAGGTTCACAATATCAATAAACCACACAAACACCCACCAAGACTTCCTCGTCGAGCTCTGGCTCGACGGCCACAACGTCGAAGGGTGCATGTTCCAGTCTACCGACATCATACGGTCTGCCGAGTTTGAAGGCGCACTCGCGGGCGGGGACTGTATTAGGCCTTATGTGTTTTCTAGTGTTGCTGTTACTGGTGCGTCTCTCTCCCCTTCCTTTTATCTCCCCTCCTTTCCCTTTCCCTTTCCCTCACCTCACTTCCCTTCGCTTCTCCTCTCCTGTACCCCACCTCTCCTGTACTCCTACTCACATCGGCTTCACCAGACGACGAAACCCTAGCCAACGACACCTCCCACCTAGGAGACATCCGCGTCTCATGGTTCCGCGTCAGGAACCCACAGTGTATCTTACCCTTCGAGCCTCTCGATGAGGATGAGGAGGAGCAGTACGAGAATGGACTCGGGGAGGAGGATGTGGTTATGCATGAGAGGGAGAAGAAGGGGGGGCATCGGATCGTGTGAGTCTTTGCTTTCTTTCCTTCCAACTTAAGCTTCTGGGTGTGGCCCGCTCTCTGTGGCGTGGCCTGCTCTCTGGGTGTGGCCCGCTCTCTGAGTGTGCCCTGCTCTGAATGAGGCGTGCCCGCTTTCCGCTTTTCCTCGTGGACTGCGTCCTCCACATGTCACGGTTCACATCCTTTGGAACTTTCCGGTCCACGTCCTCTGGATGGGTGTGCCCATTTCCTGGGGAAGTTTCGCGATCTACTTCCTCTGAACGTAACCTAGCCTGCATCCTCAGGACGGGGCGTGGCCTACCTCCTCTTGGTGCAGTTCGCTTCCTATGGATGTAGCGTGGCTTACATCCTTTGAATGCGGCCTTCTCTCTATTGCCTACTCTCTTTTGCCTACTCTCTATTGCCTACTCTCTCTGCTTCCTCCCTCCCTCTGCTTCCTTCACAATATCAGAGCACACAACTAACGTCAACTCACTATAGACTAGGCGAACCAGAAAAAGACGCAGGCTCCGACATCTGGAACTTCGACCGTGTCGACCCGGCCGAGGCACCGTTCTTTACGTTCACGTGGCGGTATCGGCCTCGAGGTGTGTCTCACCCTTCCTGGTTTACTTTCCGCCCTTCTTCCCCTATCTCTCTTGCCTCATTTCTTAACTCTTCCTAACACGTCTCCTCTCTTTCCTCGTCCCTCCTTCTTTTAAATTTCACACACCACGCAACTCACTCACCCCTACCCACTACAGAAATCCTCCAAGCCCAAGGAGTAATCCCCTCCCCACACGCCAAACGTCCCCTCTCCCTCTCCGCCTCACACTCGAGAGCGGGCAAACGGAGGCGTGTGCACGTCATCCACCTGGACTCGGAGTCTTCGACGCCGGATTTGGACGTGGGTATGGAAGGGGGCATGGAGGGAGTTGATTTGGAGGAGCTGGAAGCTCTCGAGGTACGCTTTCCCTCTCCTCATCTCCCCTTTTCATTAATTAGGGAATAAGGTTCATGATGCTGACGCATGGATGGGTGCAGGCACAAAGAGACGCACTAGAAGAACAAATCCGCCTCGCGCGCATCCGCGCTATTTCTCGTGCCCGGTCTCGCTCCCTTGCTCGTTCCCACTCGGCCCAGGTTCAACGTACTGGTAGTGGGATGGTGCAACTTCAACGCACTGGTAGTGGGATGGTTGAAGGTCGGCGCACCGCCAGTAGGGCCGGGATGGTGGAGAGGGAAAGGACTCGGATGGTGAAGAGGGAGGTGTCGCCGATTGTGCTGAGAGGGGAGAGGGTGGTTATTGATTTGACTGGGGGTGATGATTAGAGCTGAACGTTGACTGGCGGCGATGATTGAGGGTGGAGGGGAGAGAAGGAGGGGAAAGGGAGGAGTAGAAGGCAACAAAGTGTTTTGGTTGTTTTTGTGGAGGTTGGATGTATCTACTCACATATACTGACTGACTGGACAGGATAGGATCTACTTCACTTGTTTGTAATACTAATTCTTTGGATTTGGGCTTTATTCTCAGTTGCTCTGTTTTGGGATCCTTGGTTCATGATTTATGGTAACGAACTCATGTGCTTACGACCGACAGCTTGAAGTTTCGTTTTTAGTAAGGTGAGCGCATTCGTCTGACCTAGCTTCGTGTTCACTTGTGCTGTGGCTGACTTCTGCCTTCTACTATATGCAGGTACTCTAAATATTACTCTAGTCTAGGTCTTGCGGCAATGCCTGACGTTCTCGCTATTGACTGATTCGACTCAGTAAGCTTGAGGTAAGCACTGTTGTCTCATTCACCACACCGATGAATATAGACTATCTACTGTTCCACACACTTCACATCAACTCGCACCGCAACACAACTCTCCCCATACCTTTAACCAGGCCTAGTCCAGCTCGTCCAAGCTACGCATAACAACAACACGGTTCGCAAACCCCTTCACGCCGAGCTTGTCCAGAACCTCCTTTAGACCCCGTCCGACGTGCCCTTCTACCTCCCGAGCTTGCTTCAATCCTTCGAACACCGCAGGGAAGTGCTTGATCTGGTCGAGGAAGGATGGTTGACGAACGAGGAGCTCGAGAAGCTCGCGACGTTGCTGTTGCTGATCATCGCTATGTCTGGACATCTCGTTAGTACTGTACTATCATACTCCCAGACTCAAGTTGTCGGTGCTTACCCTCCACCTCCGAACAGACCTCCCAAGAGACCTCCAGCTTTAAGAGCAAACTTGCCGATCGTCTTGATAGCGCCGAGCGAGATGGCCTCGCTGTCTTCGCTACCGTCGTCTCGGACCACAAGCTCACGGGCTATGAGCTCTATGAGTTCCCTTTGCTGAGGCTGGTTGTTGTTGCTGGAGCAAATTGATTTACGTGAGTTTATCCTTGGGCGAGTAGGGAAGTAGTGACTGATCTCTTGAAACTATCAAAGATGTTATGAGCAACACTGACGATACTACTCCCAATACTAGCAATATTCTTAAAGTCGTCAAGTTTCAGCTTCGCGGCGCCACTAGCATCGTCCACGCTAAGCTGGCGAGCGAACAATTCTTCGAGCTCACGGGCTTGTTGCTGGTCCCTAGTTTATGATGAATATATGCGTTGCAATTCTGGTCTGAGGGTGTTGATTATGGTACGTACTTGTGCTTGAAGTGGTCGATGATACCGCTGATTACTGGACCGGCTACAGACGCGATGGTGCTGATGGTCCCCAGACTAGGTAACCTGAGGGCGTCGCTCTCGTCGCCGTCGACAGAAAGCTGTCGGGCGAATAGAGCGAGTCTGCTTGGGGTCCCTAGTTGGACAAAAGGGCACATTATAGTCAGTACCAATGCAACAGTGCACTGTGCATAGATCTCACTTGTTCTTGAAGTGGTCGATGAGGCCACCAATCGCAGGGACCGCGAGAGACGCGATATTGGCGATGGTACCGAAGCTGGGGAGCTTCAAGGCTTCGCTGGAGCCATCATAGACCAAGGGAGAGCCGGAAGATTGGGGCAGAGGCGCGGCGAATGAGGGGCCTGCCGTGGCGAGGAGAACAGCAGCAAGGACAACGGAAGAGTGCATCTTGAGCGAATAGAGGGTGATAGGGTAGATGGTATGAAGAAGTGGAGAGGTCGTGAGGTCGTCGAAAATTAATTAGTGAATGGGTTGGAAAGGGGCTGAACAGTGCAAGAACGGTCAGTATCGTCGAGCTCTTCAGTGTTGGGTAGTGTCTGACTTACCAACCAGTGCCGTTAGAAGTCGAAAGATGGGAATGAGACGAAGGGAACTCGCAGAGCTGGGGTTTCCAGAGTTGAGCGTACGCCAGATTTTATAGACTTGTTGTCCTCGGCGTGCGCTCCGTCATGCAGACACTCGCGTCAAAACATGGACGGGCGTTGTTTCGACTGCACAGGCTGTTCAGGAACATCGGTTCATGCTTCCTTGAATTAGTGGCCTGTTCCGATCTCCCTCGACGGAACAACCTCCACCGTTCACCTAGCTGCTAGAGCACCAGTATCAGACCTATCGCTTTCGGGTGAGGCTGGGAACATTCCGAGTGGCATCAACACCGCATCAAAGAAAGGTCAGCTTTGTTTGTTTTGTGTCGCGGGGACGGAACTGAATGTGACTTCAGAGAAGTACTCGCTATTCATCCTTTCTTTGGTCCGAGTCTAAGGAGCCTTTGTTCGATGCTAGAAACGTTCCTTTCAAGAAACGTGGCCACAGCGCGTTTGTCACATGACCGCGATATCAGTGATAACAAAGTCGACGTGTGCAGTGGCACTTGAGTCTTCATTCATCCTTCCATCCCATCTTCCACCAACGCAGCCGCTGCCTTCGACTTTGCACGATGAAGGGTAAAAACCTCGAATGCTATGTCAAATGCGACGATGAGCCACTCTTGGAGTATCGGGTCGCCTCGAACGGCGATGAAGAGCATCCAGAGGTCAAGTGTTGGATTGCTAGTGAAGTCGGGAAGGTAAGGAGCTAGTGTTCGCATCGAACGTGTGCCGCTACTAACGAAGTTCTTCGTGGTACAGCGTCTCAGTGTTCACATCACTCGCGGAACCAGTGATCACGACACGGCACTCAGTTGCTGGCTTTATGTGGACGGCCAGAGGACAGAAACGTTGTGTTTGACAGAAGGGGACCGAGGCTGCAGCTTTAATGGGCCGCAAGTGAACAATCATCAACGTCGACCCTATATCTTTTCATCTGTTGCGCTCACTGGTTCGTCCACGCGGCTGTGCACATGCCCGAAACTGACTGCTTGTGTTTAGATGACAATGAGGCAAACCAGATGAATAGCATCTGTGTTAGAAGATTGGGGATCATAAGCTTGCAATGTTATCGCATTAAAGTATGCGATAGCATCGTGCGCACATCCTATGATCCGGAGCCTGTGTTGGAGGACACCCTCGTGCATGAAAGAAGGAAGACACTAGGCGGCCATAGGATATTGTGCGTGCAATCTATACGACCTATCCTCCATCAATCACTCACATAGTCATAGGCTAGGAGGATACGAGGACATGCCCGGGTCTAGTGATGTGCTTACAGTCGAATATTTAGACCCAAAGGAGTCTCCATACATCACGTTTACTTGGCAGTACCGAGCAGCAGGTAGGCACAAGCACAATCACTACTCTGTCTGACCGGCTGACATGGTCCCACGCTCCAGACATACTTCAAGCGCAGAATATTATACCCTCGGCGCCGAAGCGTCGCATGTCACCTACCGCGTCGGGTCCATTCCCTTCACCTAGTAAACGTCGGCGGGTGATGAAGACACCTATGAGACTTGGACGCAATCGTCGGCCTGTTCTAGCTTCAAGTTCTCGGGTAACGCTTAACGAGATTGACGACTTGGAGGAGCTGATGGTGAGTGCCGCCCCAGCCAAAGATGGGGAATAGGTCTGACTTACCCACCAGGCACGGCGTGAAGCACTCGACAAGCAACGCGCCGCGGTCGACGAACGACTTCGTGAGGTCCATGACGGACTGGTCAAGCGGGAGGTCTCTCCTATATTCTTGAGGTCGGGAACACCTGAAGTTATCGATTTGACCGACGATTAGCGAGGTCCAGAATTTCGATTTGTCTTTCTCTATTCACTATATGTTGCTCACAAATGTGGTGATTGCATCGTGTGTTTATAGTAACAGCATACCATAATACGACACATTACAACAACAACGAATTCCAGGAATGTTCATGCTACAAGATAATATACTCTCCATAACCACCTCCACCTGCTTTTCAGCCGCTGCTCCCTCTCTTGGTCCTCAATTTGGTCAATGAGCTCGTCGTTGTGCTCATCGGCGTACAAGTTGACTCTTGAGGTATCAACCAAGTCGAACCAACGTACTCGTTTCGGCGATTTTGCATCGACTGGTGACGCGCCACTGGGGCCAGGCTCGTCTATTGTATCTTCCGAGATGCGTTTGAGTGCCGGTAGGCGGTTGACGATGACCCATACGATGTACATGAAGATCATGATGGGGATCTCGACGTAGAACGAGAAAAAGTCGACTGTCGAGAACTTCGGTATCACAGAGGACCATCCTTGAACTAAAGAGTAGTTCACATCAATGAGGTGGATACAAAGGCAACGCGAGGTAGTGACTTACTGATGATAAGAGCAGACGTGGTAACAACGACAAATGGGGGTCCCCATGGCCACGTCCACCGAGCACGGAATTTAAGTTCATTGAGCGAACGTCCTTGTCGTACCCATGCCGTGCGGAATCGCCAGCTTGCTAGACCAATGGACACCCATGCAATCTATGTAGAGGTCAGTAAGGCATCATCCACTTCTGTAGCAGAAACACGAACCTGATTGGAGACGCCGACAATGTTCTGCAGCCACCCCCATAGCTCACCGCTGCCGATGAAGCTGCTGCCAAAGCACAAGATACTGATACTGCTGGTAGCGAAAAGAGCTGGAAGGGGTATGCCTGACTTTGTGGTCCAGGCAAAGATACGAGGTGCCTGTGCTCTGGGGCGAGTAACAGCAAGACCATACAAGACACGTGTGCCGGCAAATAGGGCGTGGTTTCCAGCAGACAAGACTGAAGTAAGAATGACAGTGTTCATAAAGGATGCGGCGGCGTCTGTGTCAACGGCTGTCAGTTATGCTCATCAGGATCCTGCAATGATGGCTTACTCGAGCCCACTTCTTTGAAGACAATGGTGAAGGGAGACGTTGTAGTGCTCTTGTTCGATAAGTTCGGGTAGTTGTACGGCACTGGTGCGGCAATTGAATCAGTATAGTCATCCCAATGCAAACGAAGGCTTCCCGCATACCATTCAATCCAATGAGAAGGATACTGAGGAGATAGAACAAGATGATTCTGGCGTATTACAGTTAGTGAACGGTCATGTTTCGTCGAGGGAGATCAACGACATACCTCCAGAAAACGAATTTCACAACACGAGGCATATTCTTCGAGGGGTTCTTGGTCTCTCCGGCGGTAATACCAAGGGATTCTGTGCCTCCGTCTGTAACAGTTTTCATCAATCATAGATGCACCTGGGCCAAGGAAGTACCTACACGCGAAACTAGCTGTAACGAATACTCTTGCGAAGCCTCCAAAGCCTCCAACAAACGGCGCTCCAGGGATATGCCAGTAGTGTGCACCAATGTAGTGATGTTCAGTGTTTACTCCAACGTTGACGAGAATGCCAATAATAATGAAGATAATAATGGTGGCCACCTTCAAGGAAGATAGCCAATATTCTGCGAAATGAATTTAGCTTTAAACCACGTTGATCATATTCAATAGAAATTCACCTAGCTCTCCGTAAGCTCGGACATGCGTAGAGTTCACTGCAACTAGAAAGACCCAGAAGAGCAAGCTGATGACCCACGAGTGCCACGGTGTCCAGAATTGTAGTACAAGCTGCGCGGCCGTCAAGTCAGAGGCGACCGAGACAGCGTCATTAAACCAATAGTTCCAAGATAATGCGAACCCATAAGATGGAGAGAAGAAGCGTGTGGCATACGCATTGAATGAACCTTGATGANCATAATATCAACTCTACGCTTCTCCAAGTTGGCGAGACCACGTACCAGCCACAGGATATTGGGTAGCCATTTCCCCGAGGAGGAGGAGCGTTACATATACGATGAAGCCCACAATTCCATAGCAAAGGAGCATGCTCGCCGGCCCACCCTGCGCAAGGGACCGACCAGTACCCAAGAAGAGTCCCGTGCCAATGGTACCGGCAATGGCGATCATAGACACTTGACGTGCCGACAAACCGCGGTGAAGGCCATGATGTTTGTCAACAGGAGGAACAGGTAATGCACCGACTGCGACTGGTCCCTCGTCAACCAAAGAACCGGCCTCTACATCGTCTGAAGTTGCCTTGCTCTTGGTATCCGGACGTCCATCATGATCGTGTTCTGACATGCTGCTCGTGGGAGTCTACTCTAGGAGATAGTCCTCTTCGGGCAGCTTGAGAAGCTGGATACCTGAAGAGAGAGATAAGAGAAGTGGACGAGACGCTCAACAATTTTCTCACTTTTGTACCTTCAACTCCACTGTTCGTCGAGGCTGTTCCAGTTTTACGGCCAATTTTGATCGAGCATTGCGCGCGTCTCGTTTGGCGTTATTTGGCGTGCTTTTGGCGTGC
>JAXQGX010000312.1:0-18464 GCA_037040455.1 Irpex sp. P115-07
ATCTCTGTCTCGGTTTTATCATTCAAGATTCAATTGTATACTGCTCGGACACCTCGCATATACCAGAAGACGTATGGGCGCTGTTTGGTCGCTCCCCGGAGGACGCGTCTGAACAGTCAAGCGTCCCACCTGTCTTCGTGCTCGACTGCCTGCGTCTACAGCCGCACACCTCTCATCTGGGCATCGCCGACTCGATAGCCGTGGCCAGACGGATGGGTGCACAGAGGACATATTTGACTGGGTTTGGGCATGAGGTGTCACACGATGAGTACGTGACGATGCTGGAGGCTGTTGGTGGGAGGAAGAAGTTCGACCATCCATTGACTTCTGTCGAGCGGCAAGGCCTGGCTCTGATAGATGAGGGCAAGCCAATATGGGTGCGTCCGGCATTCGATGGGTTGCGAGTCTTTGTTTCAGAGGACCTGAAGGCGAGAGACGAAGAATATTAGTAATTTTTCCGCAAGCTGTATTTTCTGCTATCAGCTAAGTCCCTTGTGTAATTCTGCTTATCTTATCTCGGGTTGGAATTTATTGTGTAGACAGTGTTTATATCGTAGCGTAGAGCTCCCTTCTTCAATGTATTCCTTGTAATATCTTCGCTATGATACGCGGTGGTCAGCTGGACGACCGCTCTCATGGTCATCTGGCCAGACAGGCAGGAGGCAGACTGGACTGAAGCTAGTCCACTCCACTGAACTCTAGTCCGGCGTCTAGACCATAGCATCCCGCGGGGAACTCTGAATTGATGGGAGTCACGTGCCGAGGAGCCGCGAATGCCACAGTATCCGCCTGCCGCTGGTGAGAAACGTCTCCCAGCGAGGAACACTCTCTCAACTCCCACCAGCTCCTCCAGCTTTCTCTCTCCTAAACCACCACGACGTCCTCCTAAGAATTACCTGCAAAAACTACCTCAAATTACCCCGAGGTCGCCTGTTATGAAATTGTTCGCGCAGTCTTTCTTGTACGAGTGAGTTCAAGCCGTCCAATTAGCCTTCTTCCGTTTCCCCGCGTGCTCACGAGTTTCCCCTCACTCTTCTCAACCTTGCAGCGATCACTGGTCAATAGTCTCTCTTGCCTTCTTCTTGCGGTATCCCAACCCATATGCAACGCATGTCACTTCGTGCGATGTCATCTCGCGCGAGTTCACCGCGGCGGGCACGCTCGTGACCACACGACTCATCCTCAAGAAGGGGTCCATGCCCAAGTGGGCTCCCAGGGGTCTCCTGCCTAAGGCGGAGAGCTGGATACTCGAAGAGAGTGAGGTCGACCCGGTGAACGGGACTCTCAGATGCACCACGAAAAACTTGGACCATGTGAAAGTTATGCGGGTGGAGGAACATGTGACGTTCCAGAGGACTGAGGACAAGTGAGTGCAGTACATCTTAAGGGGTTGAACACGAATGCTAATATGCCGCATAGCAAAACGCTTCAGCGAACAGAAGCTCGATTCATGTCGAACTTTGGATGGGGGTTGACAAAGCGGATTGAGAGTCACAGCTTGGAGAGGTTCAAGGCGAACGTTAAGCGAGTGAGTGTGGATATTCCAATCCTTTGCGTCATCTCTTACGTTTACCTTAGTCGCGAGAGGGAGTCTCATTAATCCTGAACCTCATTCGCCAAGCGCGTCAGCAACCCATGACTATGGGCGGCTCCAGCACCTCCTTCCTCGATTCCCACCGCCACTCATGGGAGACGGCATCAACTGCCTACCAAATGCCCGATTCATCCGACGCAGAGACCCAATCCAAGTAATAATGTATGGATCTCAAGCTCTCGGTGCTCGTGCCACCGCGAAAGTACGTTAATTTAAGTATCTTAAATACCACCCGCAACGAACGTTCTCGTCGAAATTCTTTGTGTACGTGTATCATTCCGGTGCAACTCCTCTTTTTTAGTATCATGATTTGCATAGGTAGCTCTCTCCCCGCCTTTCTCCTTCATTGGGTATTCGCTCGTGTCACATATTCCCTCGTTTTCTCCGCCTTTATCACGCAAGTAGTCGTTTAGTCGTTTAGTCGTTTAGTCGTTTAGTCGTTGCAATTCTGTGAACCCTGTGTATTTGTAGTGCTAATCATCATGGTATCGAAGCTTCGCCCTTCTCATGAATCTGAGTTAAATGTGTGAATCTCTGGCTACGTGTATACTTGACTCCGAGCTTGTTACTAGGCGCTCCTTTACGTGCAATGATGATGATGTTACCGACTATCTCGTATTCCCGCCGGATCTGCATACACTTCCCACTTCCCACTTGACCTTCATGACCTGTACGCGTTGTAACATCTAATCACACCCTACACGAACCAAACCACTCTTTCTTCACGACACGAATACAGAAGCCAAAGCCATGTACTTCCCTACTTCGACCGCCCGTCAGCTCTCCTCGGCCCCTCCGATCCCAGTACCGGTCGAACGAACTATCGCACTCGTGCCAAGTCCCAGGAAGACTTTGTTTGCTACGTTGACCAAGAAGAGCGTGTCTGTGTGGAGACAACGAGTACGTTCATGATTAGCTTTATGACGAAGGCGTGGTTATTAATACAAGAAGCTATGGTAGCCCTCGGCAGTCCTTGCACACCTTGCGCGTACCGCTACGTCCGTGGAAGAACATGGTGATAACGTATCAATGGAGTGGTCCCCAGATGGGAACAGGATAGTTATTCAAGTACGTTTACCCGTTGCCTAAATGCAAGAGTTTAACATTGACGGAGGGATCATGCTACGATAGACTACGTTGTCGTATCTCATTCTGGTGACAGTAGACGTGAACGCCGAAGAGATTGCATACCGTACACCCCCTTTGCCCGTCGCCGCGCAGAGACATTTTCTTCCCGGAGCTGGTGAGGGACTTCCGTTACCTTCCATGAGCTTGTTTCTCGAGGGAGTAATCCGCATAGAGGGAGCTCTTCTTAGGTACGTTATCAATGAACTTAGAGCTGAAGGTTCTTCGTAGGCTGATGAGGTTTATGTAGTGTCTCCCCTCGGAGAGAATACATCATGTTCTCGACCAAGAGCCCCCCTTCGGTCCAACGCATACCCTGGCCAAGCGTACAACGCGACGAAGACGATACCCATATTGGATATCGAAATAAGGAGAGTTTGTATGATACATGGTTATTGAACGAGGACACGTTTCCGTGGCTAGTTGACAGTAATGGTGAAGTTCAGCCTTCTTCATACTACTGTCAATATCATTGACAATGTTAATCCTGCAGTCGTGGTGGACCGGATAACCTACTCAAGAGCAACGGGAACCGAGACGTGGCTTACGTCTGACGGGAGAGCATATCTCGTCCAACTCTACGAGCACGTTGAGCACGACACATATTCAGAGGATACAGCTTCGGAAGATGTAAGCTTAATTCCTTTGTGTTCATACTACCCCTTATGACCGTGGTATACTACAGCGAGGATATGACAGAGCGTCCCATGACAGCCAAATTACTCTTGCTTGGCACGGGACATGCTTACACAACGTAGAACCTCCCAAGTGGGTACAGAAACGACGGCTGGTCCGTCCTGACGACCCAGACGCGGATCAATACCATTACGAGGAACCTCGACGAGCTGTCTCTGTAGCCATCAATGCCAAGTTCTCACTTGCGGCAATTGGTATGCACGGGTAAGTGTATACACTCTATCCTACTATCTCGTTAACGCGCTCAACCAAACTCTCCAATAGAGGGACGGTCGAACTTGTCAATCTCCCTTCCCAAGGCATACTACCCCCTGCACAAGTCCTACAGATTCCCCAGCTATACAACCGAAAGACCGGTTCCGTGAATGCTATGGAATGGAGTTCGGACGGCCATGTGTTGGCTGTGGGCTGGCAGAATGGCTGGGCCGTGTTCAGTGTGGGCGGTCGATGTCTCGCATGGGGATTCGGGGTGGAGTACGAGATCAACGAAGAACGGTTTACGGACGCGTTCATGTATGGAATACGTGGCTTGGTGAGTGTTAGATGCTTTTGAGCGACCTTGAGTAGAGACTGACTTGTTGACTGGTAGTTTTGGAGTCCTGGAAATTTCGAGTTGGTGGTCTTAGCCGAGAATGCGCCTAATAGTAAGTTATGTGGTATCACAGACCCTGAAATTCGCGATGGCTGAATGCTCTGGTCTTATTAGCACCGGACGGAGAGCTGTTCATTATACCCTTTGCCAAGAGTGCCAATATCGCACAGCACTCCCCAGTAAGCATAGTTCTGTTACGGAGTGCTTGAAAGCTAAGTCTCGCAACAGGACAATACCCAATACGCCTTCCTCCAAATGGACGATAGAGTCCTAGTATACCGCGGAGCCGACCAGCCCGACATGAGCGTTATCAACCCGGAGTCGGACGTATGGCAACGCATCAAGGCAAGTTATTGCTCGCTCTCAAGCTATGTCACACTAACGCAACGGTGGCACGTAGATACCCCAAAGCTACTTGGCGACGAACTGGCCAATACGTTACTCGGCGCTGAGCGCAGATGGTAGACTGGTTGCTGTCGCTGGCCGACGAGGGCTTTGCCATTACAGCTCGAACTCGGGTAGATGGAAACTGTTCGCGGATGAGCTGCAGGAGCAAGCGTTTCTCGTTAGAGGCGGCCTACTTTGGTTTCATCATGTTTTGGTCGCTGCGGTGGAGCTATCGAAGACTTACCAGGTAAAGAGTATTCGTATGCACTGTATCTGTGGTCTGACGGTACTCTCTTAGATCCGCCTGTATTCCAGAGACCTAGAATTAAGCAACCAGAATGTGTTGCATCGCGAGGTCTTGACCTCTCCTGTGGTCATCTTGTCACTGGTTGACAACTCCTTGCTTGTCTACACCGCAGACAACACTCTATACCATTATCTCATTATACCCACCGAAGATACCATCAAGCTGCACTTATGCGGTAGCATAAGCTTTGAGGGTGTCATCACTGCACCAAACGCGGTGCGCGTCCTTAGTTGGATGATACCCAGCGCGCAGAAACGTGAGTGTGTCTAGTTTAAGTCGTGGCAACTTCGCTGAATTGATTGTAGAGATTGGTGATCCAACGGATGACCTGGCTGTTGCTACTGTGCTCATGATTGTCGGCGGTAATTTGGTCCTGCTTCGACCAAACAAGGTAATAACGCTGATTGCACTTGTCAAGACAGCTCTATTAACTATTATGTAGACAGGCGACCAAGAAGTCAAATACGATCTACTCCTCCTCTCAGATCGTATCGAGTTTTGTTGGATACACCTACGAGGGATCGGTGCGCTGGAGAATTCGCTCTGGGGCTACGATGGACAGAACATCCGTGTGTGGCTAAATGCGCTGGCCATCGAGTCCCCGGACCGCTCGGTGCAGGTGCAACCCGACCATGTCAAGGAGAGTGTCAGTATCAGACTGGATTTCTATCCGCTATGTGAGTCGCAGTGATTTTTTATGAACATAATCACTCGTCTAAGATGCTTTCTAGCTGTGCTCATGGATAAGGGCATCATCATCGGAGTAGAACATGAGGCTGCGTCGCGAATGAACCTACCATTCATAATGTTCCGACATGTCACAAGTGTACGTGGAACTCTTTGTATTTGTGCTGAGAAGACCATCTAAGATTCCATTTTAGACTCACCTTTTCTTGCAACATGTCCTGCGCGTTCACCTGGAGAATGGCCAGTTGAACGAAGCGGTGTCGTTTGCTTGCCATTATCAACATCTCGTCTTCTTTGCTCACGCCTTAGAAATACTGCTGAACAGCGTAGTAGAGGACCTGCCGGCCTCCCGCGAAGGCGACGCTGGCGACCCAGAGTTGCAGAAGAAACAACAAACGCTCATCAACACTGTCGACTTTCTTGACCACTTTGATCACGCGTTGGACGTCGTCGTGGGCTGTGCGCGGAAGATCGAAGTGACACATTGGCCACGCCTGTTTGACGTAGTGGGGAACCCAAAGACGCTGTTCGAGGTGTGTATCACCTCCGGCCGGCTGAAAACCGCTGGGTCGTACCTCCTTGTCCTACATAACCTGGAGCAGCTGGACAATGAACACGGCGATGCGATTCGTCTACTACGATGTGCAATGGAGGCTGAAGATTGGCAGCTTTGTCGAGAGTTGTTACGGTTTCTGCGTTCTGTCGATGAGACTGGCGAGGCCTTGCGGCTAGCACTGCGAGAAACGAATTTCCTCGATACTGAAGAGCTTAACGGAGAAATTACGACCAACGGGACGATTTAGCAACCTGTACCTTATTCGTGTATTGTCTAACATGTATACTACATGGATTCTGGATCTGAACGAGCATGCATGTCACCCACAATTGTCGCTCTGTATCGAAGTCGTCGGGCAAAGCACACTATCTTTTATACACAGAGAAAGAAACAATGCAGATTCCGACTATTCCATTGATACAGCAAGCAGGTAAAGATCGACAAAGCAGCAACGACATCAACAACAAAAATGCATGCGAGGATCTGGACGGAAGAATGGTTGAAGGTGTCCAAGCATCCTAACCAGCCAGTGGTATAAAGAGTCTGAAGGGGTAAAATAAAGCACACATGGCTCACACAACACAATCACTGCAAAACTGTACAACGGCAAGTCTAGAGTCTAGTAATCTGCCTACTCGATCACCCATCGCTTTCCGCGCATATTCGACGAGGTATCTGTCGATATACTCCTCATCGAGCTGATACTGTGCTGACTGCTCCCGCTTGTCTGCCTCTCCAGGTTCTTGGAACTTGGCTGGGACACCATGGTCGTAAAGCTGTCCATGGCTGGCCTCTGGTCAAAGGAGAACCCTGGGTTTCCACTTCCTTGGTAGAATCGAGGTCCAAGGACACGCGCTGCGGTTTGCGCATATACGGGCGGTGGGGCGGGCACTTGTGCATGTGGAGGGATCGGGATGGAGGTGTTGTACGACGGGAACTCTACCTTCTCCTCATCCGAGCCCCACTTGTCATCGGTGAAGGTGAACGAGCTGGCGNTAGGATAAACTCAATCAAAATGCCCGGAGGAAAGGGGTAAAATACGTACAGTAACGGCTCACACCCTTCCCGAAGTTCAGTCTGCAGACGAGGCCCAAAACCAATGTCACGATCGCAAGCACAACGGATGCGCAAGTCATCAGGCCGAAGAAGAACCATTCGACAAATGTCCACCTGAAAGAAGGAGCAGCAAACATGCTGGACCAGCCGACGGTGTAGCCAAACGAGAGAAAGAGGAAAATCGCCATGGGGATCTTTTGCTCCCTGCGAACGGAGATCCATCCGATTGTGAGCCATGGAAGGACCAACTAAATCCGAAACATAGAACTTCAGCTTTATGAAATCTCGTGATCATCAAGAAGCACCTACAAGGAGGATGGCAATCATGATGCCCTTGAACATTGCTGCTCTGTTAGTGAGATGGCCGATGTCACCATTGTACACCTGATCAATCCAGAGCGCGACTGAGACGACGACGAAGAAGACAGAAAGCTGGATGGTGATCGAGAAAATGAGGATGATGCGGTAGGCGCGGCTGATAGTCAGCGATGCACCGATGCGCTTGAAGGTCTGCCATCCGAATGACTGAGAACACGCAACAACGATGCACAGTCAGCATTTGATTCGCCTCAATCTGCATTTAACGCACCTTCATCAACTTCCAGGACAAAATAGCAGAGATGAGCAAAGCAAGAGCATTGAAGGCAAGTGTCGGGATCTCGAATTGTGCGCGTTGAGTCCAGTAGGTCGGAAGGAGGTTGACACCCTGACATGCGCCACGAGTGGCAAGACGAGTAAAGTCCTTCTTGAAAGTCTGGGTGTTCGTGAGCTGGAAGGCGGACCAACCAGTAGCGAGACAATGAGTGAGGAAAGATGCAATGCTGATGGACACGCAGGCGTAAGTGAAAAGAAAGCTGATTGGAGAGTGTGAGGCAACATACATATGGGGAGGGGATTCATTCAGCAGGGCGACCAAGCTCATTCCCAGCACCCAGAAGGAGAATCCGATGAAAACAATGTCCTCACGTTTGGTGTTGTCCACGCGGGCGAGCGGCCAGTTCAACGCAACCAAGCAGCTCTCAGTCAAAGTTACCTGGTCGTTGGGTCGACCGGGAAGACCGAGAACCTGGATCTCTCGGGTACCATTAACTGCGAAAGTTGATATAACCTTCGTTTCACCGGCAAGGCCACGCTGGTAAAATGGATGCCTTTGTCAAACAAAAATTTATAATGTATCCACCAAAGCATACCTTCTTGTCATCATGGTCGTGGACGAGGTCATTGAGGGTGTTAACGCTGGCCGTGGGAGCGACTTTCACAGTCACGGTCACTTCTACTTCATTGGTCTGTGTAGGGATAAAGAGGTCACCCGCTTCAAGGGAAGCTAATGCAACAGCAAGAGGCGTTTCTGATGCTTGAGCCTTCGATGAAGTAGACGACACAGCAGAGGCCGAGGACCGGACTGACACAGTCGCAGATACCGGCGAGGATGAGGACCTGGCAGCGCTGGATGACGATGCAACGGAGGAGGATGACTGGGGCAAGACAACTGAAGAAGAAGGAGCACTGCTAGAGGATGCAGCGGAGGAGGATGACTGAAGCGAGACAACTGAAGAAGAAGAAGAAGCACTGCTAGACGAAGGTACTGAGCTAGCAGGGAGGGAGGCCACGTTCACCGGGTAATTGCTGGGGTCTTGGGTGTTATCGAGGAAAGCTGTGGCGTTGCTAACTACCTGGGTTCCGTTCCATATTACCTGACACTCGCTAGCGTCGAAGCTTTGTGGAACGGAGGTGCACCAACGAAGCTTGTTGTCCTCGTATACCGTGAAACCCGCCTCAGACACGCCACCTTGAACTATGACGCTGTTGAGGAAGTTGGCGGCCGTCTCATTGATCTTGAAGGCCTCAACCTGGAACACGACTTGGATGATACAGTGCAGAATCGAGAAGACGAAGTAGAAGATGGTGAGCTTTGACAAGGTAATGCGGTCCGCCTATGAGTCAACTCTGTTCAGCAACACGACCCGCTATGTATTCCGTTTTGATGGCACTCACGAAAAGCTTCAACTTTGCCGGGATGGGCACAAAGTTCCAGACATTTTTCAAACGCAAAGACATAACGAGACTGAGTGGGCTGTCAGACGCGTATCCCACTAATTAAGGTCAAATACTCGCCTGTTTGAGAATAGTCGACCGACTTCACCACACCCGCTGGGGGCTGCTTCACCAGGAACTGAGAGTCAATATGATGATGGGACTGGCCAGTCAAGGTCAATCGTGCAGGCAAAGGAGAGTACGGTCCAGCCGAGATATATGCCACACAGCTAACCAAAGGAGCGTGTGGAATAAAAGAGAGGAAAAGAGAGAAAAGAGGAAGATGGGAGAGACAGAGAGAGAAGGGGACCGAGGTCGTCGTCGTCGGGCGCCCTGCAAGTCGTGAGGCATTTGATGGAACCCCGTCGTCAAAGCAATAGCGCATCTCTCCATCTTATCTTATCTCACAACAGCCAATCACGGTTACCCATCCAATCGTCCTCTCCGTAATTGACAGATCTACACATACAAATACAACGTAGGAAATAGACAACGTGTCCGCGGGAGACACACATCTAAACGTTACGCCCAGCAACGAGGGCATACGTTCATACACAGCCCCGAGCTCAAAGCTCTCTTTGCTACACCCGCGTGCTTTGTCCCTGTGAAAGACAGAAAGTCAGGACGCTTCCAACGGGACTGTCGGCGATAGCATTACACCGCTGCGCATCACCCAAGAATGTTGACAATCAAGCAGAAGCTTTAGTATCTCGCAGACCTCAGTTCGGCCGTACATCGTTGAACAGGAAGTAGATGGACCGGATCTGGTTAAAAACGGCAAAGAGGCTATCAAGGTCGGAGGGAAACTGCCTGTGAATTCCAGCTTTTGAAAGCCAATCTACATGAACTCACCCGCGGGGGAATGTCACCGCCAGAGATTTGTCACTACCGTGTCAAGCGGCATGTAATGGTGAGAGCGCGTCTTAGACGATGCGTACCTGGAAGTTGTAGGGACCCTCGCGTCCTGACAGAAACCTCTGGCGGAAATGGCCCTCCGCGGACTCAGGAAGTGAGCTGAGACTAGGAAAATATTATGTGGCACCCTGCAAAAAAATTAATTGTGGCCAGCTATGCGTCATAGCCAGAAAATGCCTGAGCTAAAAGAGGTTTATAATTAGTCTATGGTCACTATATTTAGTGCATATCTCCAGCTCCTACCTTAATCCTAATTTTGTACTTTCGGCATGTACTTATCGACCCTAACTCTGTCAATGAAGATCAAGTCATCGCCACCACGCTGCCGCACACTTGGCAACTTCCATGTCTACGCAGGCTTGGCAGTTCACAGGCATATTAGTTTCTGTGACATCATGCTGAACACCGCAGTCAACAGAGCCCCTACTGCTCACACACGTCCGTCTTTCAGTGCAACATCCGACTCCGAGATTCCCAGTGAATCGCGACGATGTACTTGTTCTTCACTCGTTACCGCCGGTACGACGCGATCGTTCTTACGTTCCTGGGCTAGGCCTAGGCAAATATGATGTCAAATAGATCGCTGATCATCGCAGTTGAGTGCACCGTATGTTGTGGTGTTCGGAGGTGAAATGATAATGCCGACGTCAACTATCAAAGAGTCGTCTCGTCGTCTCTATGTCGCCGTCACTTGTGATGCGAGCCATGTTAGTTGGCGGATGGCGGAAATATCATGTGGTGCGAGGGGCCCAACCAGGATGCATAGGCAAGTAAGCGGAAAGCAATGAAAAGTTGTAGAACGGTGGGAAGATAAGGAGAGTAAAATGAAAGATATATGAGCGGGGAAGCGAATGCGTGGCAGTGACGATGGTGATTATGGGATACGCACCAGGGTTCGTAGATACCCCATCGGCCTCAAAGGTGACTGATTGAAAGACACTTTAATCACTCAGAATGAGAATAATTCTCTCCGGACACTAGATCAAGCAATGCAGCACTGGCACGTATCTCCGTTACCATTCAGCAGGCCTACGCCCCCTTCAAGTTGAACTCGGATATACCTAGCATCATACATGTCAGCCAGTAGCAACTTAATACCAAGAGTTCCTGAACGCTGAAGAAATTTTGAGGTCGCCGGGTGTCATAACATCCTCGTTTACCAATGCCCAACCACGAAAGTCGTCGGGAACTTCCCGCCGGTCACTTTCGTGGCAGGGCATTGGTAAAGTAGCAACAGATGGGTATTGGTAAGTCTAGATAGTCATGCTCATACCTACAGTTGTATGGCTGTGCAGTATATCAGCAAGGAATTTGGGTGCTAATGACTGTAGAACTCTCTGTTGAGTTTCGACTTGAAGTGCAAATAAGTGCCGCTGCAGTGGCAGGGGTCACTACCGGCTAACGCCACAAAGACGACGGATACTATATTTGGAACAACGGCGTTTGACCCTCTGCTGGCCCTCCGTCATTTGCTTCTGGCGGCCACCGTGACCACCTCCGAATCAGAGTCCTACACGGAGTCACTCTAAGAAGTTGTGCACACAATAATTTGGTTGCAAAGTTCGATTTGTAGTCTCCTCTAACTGTTCGAAGCCCAAGCATACGACTCCAGGCCAAATATCTTCCAAGCTGCCAGAGTTCAAGACTTCGGGATGAAGAATAAACTTGACGATACCGGAGTACAGTACTACTAATGCGATGACGCTGACCAGTCTCTGATAGAAACTCTACGTAATCTACGCCCAGGTATCCGACGCGGATACGAGGCGGGATTGCCTCTTTGAGGTAATCCCGTCCCGTGTTCCGCGTTTGACCACATATACAAACCTTCCTCGGCTGACAAGAAGCGTCACCTCACCTCTTGTTCTGACTATCATGTCCTTCTGCGGGTTGCCCTCCGAAGACCGGTCCGTCCCTCAACCTTCGACACAAATCGTCCGATGCGCGCGCTGCAGAGTCCCAAGACCATCCAGGATGAAGACATTAGGCTTACGTTTGAAGATAGCGAGGGAAAATAAGGTATGGCCGAGGTCATGTTGTGAGACACGTCCTTAGGGGAGTCATGACCCTGCTTGACCGACGTGGTCTCGAACATGCACCTTAGCCTTTCATATGTCTATCCACATTACGCGTCTACGTTGACCTCCCATCTTCTCCCAGACTGGCGTTCTAGGTATCGCTCAAGTGTCGCTGGCTGGCTATCGCGGGATTTATAGGCGGGTGAGGGGCTGATCACCCGAGGACGTCGAGTGTAGGTCGGCCATGTTTGACGTTGTGTTCATCGTTCATCGAGGCTGCACCCACCTACCACCTTTCATATTACTCACTGTCATTGTATCTTCATTATTGCAGGAGGCCGGGAGGCTGCGTCGGTGCTGAAAGAATAAGTAAGACATGAAGACCATAGAGCCGACGGATGTATCATACTGGTAAGCCGGTTAAGTAGCTTCTAGGGTTGCCATGAACCCAACTCCTGCTTCCGGTCCCCTCTTCCCTTTCGTTTATCTCTCTGTTATGTCTTCAAGCTGGTCGCTACGGTGCCGCAAGTCTTACAAGGTCTCAAGAGTCTCAAGATTATGGCGCCAACGAACACTAGGTACATTGCATGAGTAGCTTCGAGGGGTACCATGACCCCAACTCCTACTCTGCAATCATATCCCTTGTGATATATTGTAATATGTCCGCGCTACTCAGATTTTGCTCGTTGAATAGCTCAATCGTATATTTGTCATCTTCAAGGTATGTAGTCGTACAATCTGTGGAACATACCTTCCAGCGACTCACGCGTATCTCCTGCAGGCATCTAAGGGAAGGTTAACGTCGCGTGCAGTGTTCCAAGCCAGAGGAGAAGATCTTAGAGCCTATGGATGTATATACGCCGCAGTAAGCCGCATGAGCAGTTTTGAGGGTGTCATGAACCCAACTACTGCTCTCGGATATACCTTCCTTTATCGACGTGTATGACCGCGAGTCGCTTGATTCTCTCACCTTCAAGTTGTTCTACATACACAGGCCTAGGAAGGTATGTCCTATGTACTTCGCCATGACCATGGTCCCCTTTGCTGATGTATCGATTTTCTCAGGCTGCTGGCAATGTATGAAGATAGGACGTTCATCTAGCTGCGACGGATAACCGGAGTGGTGAGCAGGGTGGATAGCTTCGAGGGCTACCATGAGTCCACCTCCTATCCACTTTGATTTATCCATCCTCTCGTTCTGTTCTACTGTATTGGGGCGTCAGCCGCCATTTACACCTACCTCTTGTATGGCCTTACCTGGGACCGTCAAGGGTCGGCGTTGACTTACGGGGGTTGTACAAAGCCCTGGAGACGCCCTCCGGTCTTTGTTGAGGGCTTAGCGCCTATCACCCGAGGATGCTTGAAGGTTGACAGCGAAGTGGTATGCTATCTAGGGCATGCACCACCACTGAATAGGGAACCTCCCTCTCCTTACGGTTAAATCTCTAGTAACACGGTCACAGAGGAGGGAGATCAAGGCAGGGGTGAGTACGTAGCACGTAATTGGAGGCCTGGCCAGCCTTCATTTTCCTGCTCCCTACATATCTCCCGCCTCCATGGGGAAAGAAAGCGGGTACTGCCGACTATTCCGAACTTCAGACAACTTCTAATCCACCTACACGATGCAGGAGTCAGAACCGTTGCCAATTCTTGCGGCTTCCTGGAACTAGACGAGTATCAACCGGACTACAAACAAATTGCACAGACCTATGGATCAATAACCTTTCTCGCGTTCTAGAATCCAGGGGGATCTGCTAAGTCCTGCTTGAGGTTGGGCTCTAGCCAAGGCTTACAGTATTACTTCAAGTTGTTCCAAACGAGTGCCGGTTCCCATGCCCAAACGCCTTTGGGATAACATCAGTGGGCTTCGCTTAGGAGAGGTGAGTTCTCCAAAGTTCACTCGCTTGGACGGCTCGCTGTCGAAGAACGCAACCTAATACTTATAGCCTTAGGCCGTCTGCGACATTTACCGTGCTGCCTTGACGTCCGTGCGGGTGGCTCGAGGAAGGATACCAATCTGTGCTTTTACAAACAACGGATGTCGGAAACAGAGGACAATAAAACTGGAGAGACGGTTCCCTCAACAGGGACCCTGCTGAGGGTCGGATGCACCGAAATCGAAATCTTTGATCCGGCGATGCGCCCCCGATCCCGACGTCCGGAGCTGATCCGCCTGGCGTTCAAGCTATAAATATTCCTTTTATGGCAAATTTCTATCTCGAGACTTCGAGTTGGACTGTTGTGCTTGCTTATGGGGACAAAGCAGTGCAGCCAGACGAATACTCGGGCTGTATATTGCAAGAGCCCTGTAGAAACGGGCATCAACTTTACAACGGTCGCCGGTCCTGAAACGACTCGAAGTTGTCGGTGCGAAAGTAAGCTCTGAGTAAAAGTATAATCCTTCTCAGGCTCAAGTCACTCACATCGAACTTCCTGGCCTCACTGGGCGAAACTCTACGCTTATCGAACAAGCATAAGGTTCTCTCATCTCCAGTACAACGTCTATCCGCCTAGTTACAGACGTTTTCACAGATGCCAGCTGTCAACGCCGTCGACGTCCGACACGGCACCGACCTGCCAGGACTCCCACCACAAACAATGGGAACATCCAACTTGAACAAGATGGGTCATCCCTTTGTTTTGCGCGACTCCTTCAATGACTCTGAAAACTTACGGAGAAACTACAGTAGTATCGGGGCGCATAGGCAGTATATAGGCAATACAGTTAAATTCGAATTCACTTGCGAACCATGTCCAGATGCGAGAGACCCACCTTCGTGAGTGAGCATCATCAAGACGGAGCACACGGCCAACAGCTGGAAGAGGGAGCTTGGTCCCACACAGTGACTATCATCATTCAGGAATATCCAGAGCGTTCTTCTTCCGCTACTTATTTCCTGTTTGTTCCGGCCTTTTCTGCTTCTCATTCAGTGCACATCAGTGACACAGGACGTTCTTCCCTCATCAAGTCCAACAATATTCAAGCTTGCAGCCACCAATGAGTCGAGGTGGAAGGACCGGAGTACCCTCGGCAGCCTGAGAAAGCGACAGCAGCTGGGAATATACGGCGTAATACCGCTGCAGTTGTTCGTAAAACGTTACTACATTCTGTCCAACTTCTTTTCTTTACTACTAAAAGTGCATGCAGTAAATATATGGGGAAATAAGAGTCCGCGGGTCCATTGTTGCATTTAACTAACTAGACAAGGAAGGGAAGAGTACTTGCAACCCGCGCCAGGGGTACGAGAGGGGGAGGAAATTTGTGTGCGTTTCAGCGCCACAAAACTAAAAATAAAAGGGATAACGAGGTATGGTACTGGATATAGAGATGGAAAACGGCGATCATGATAGCGAGGCATGCCACGAACAGATCGGAGAGAGGGATAGCACCGCGATGGAACACACAAACAAGATGAATATGGTCACTTTGAACGGCTGTTGTTGACGATCAGATGATCAAGTCCATGAACACGTCTGAGAAATGTTGGGACATCTACAGCACGATGGCAGCGCCGGCCAGCATGGCGACGAACAGTGAACCAACGAAAGCTATCGGAGTGCCCATAGCTGAAGACTTGGAGCCGCTGCCAGAGGAAGCGCCACTGCCGCTGCTGCTGTTGCTGCCGCCAGTAGCTTGAGCCGAGCCAGGCGCTCCGCTTGAAAGAGTGACGGGAACAGCGGCTGAAAAAGATAGATGTCAGCTACGTGTACATAATTACCGAATGCTTGAGAAGATCACGTACTATCGTTAACACCAGCAGGGAAGGGGTTGGTGGTGTTGTCGTTGGTCTCAGCGTAGGCGTCGCTCAGGGGCTTGTTCAAGCAAGAGATCACAGGCTTGATGTCCAACTTCGGGTTGTTGGCCAAAGCTGCTGGAAGAATGTAACCAGTGGCGATGTCAACGGTTTGGGCAAACAGATCGTGCTCGAGCACAATGAAACCGGTATCGATCTGACTGGCGTTGCCAATGATGTCTTGCCAGTTGTGGAGCACCTGAGTAGCGCTAGTAGTGCCGCCAGGAATGTTGAAGTCTGATTATGGGAGTTTGTTAACAAGAATAATTCAATTTCGTACTCGAGTACGTACCACCAGTGTCAAACGTCGCAGTGGGACTGATACGCGTCCACATAACGGGGATAAGGCCCATAGCAAGACCAATAGCACGGATACGGTCGTCGATATCACCATAAGGAGGACGCCAGTACAAGGGAGTGACTCCAGTCACATCCTTGATGATCTTCTTTGTCCAGCCGAGCTCGGCAATGAACTCCTCAGTCGTCTGGGTAGTAGCATAGCTGTGACTCCAGGTGTGCACGCAAAGCTGATGTTGGCCGAGATACTCCTCTTGCAACAAGGCGGGGTAAGAGATAGCACGAGAGCCGACCACGAAGAACGTCGACTTCAAGTTCTGCTTGTCGAGGTAGTTGAGCAAGTCGGGCGTGTAGGGCGCAGGGCCGTCATCGTACGTAAGACCCCATGTGAACTTATCGGGACAGGTGGTCACGTCGGTCTTACGGGTGCATCCACCGCAAGTCCACCAGCAACGGCTTTGATCAGCTGCTGCCTGAGCGTTGGCAGCACAACCACCTAGCACAGTGGGAGGGATGTCAGGGATATCAATGCCAGAGGCCTTGACCTCCGCGATCCACTGTTGAACCTCGGGAGAATCAGTCGGAGGAGGCTTATCGAGAGGGGGATAGTTCGAAGGCGCGAGCGTTGCGACTGTAGTTTTGTAAGTATGCGTTATCCGAATGATCTCTACCACATGCTACTTACAGTTAGGCAGAGGAGGGGCATTCGGGAGGAAGGTGGGTGTAGTGCCAGGCGCGAAGGTTGTGGTTGCTCCGAGAGTGGGCTGGGTGGTAAGAGTACCTGGAACGATGAAGCTCAAGGAGACTGCTGATGGGTCGACGGACGCGAGAGACCATGAGACCGAGGGGGCAGCAGAACCGGCAGGTGCAGAGGCCGGGGCAGTGCCAGTCGCTGCTGGTGCTGAGGTCGCTGCTCCCGAGCCAGAAGCGCCTGCCGTGGGAGCGGAAGATGCAGCAGCGTTGTTCTGGCGGGCGTAGTTGGCATGTCTGTCGTCGAGCTGGACGTTGTGTGCGGCCGCAACGGCGGCGACGGCGAGGGGGGATAGCAGGGCGAGCTTCATTTTGTTTGGTTAAGTAAAGACCGACAGAGCGTACCGAGGCCTAAGAGCTGGGAGTTCGGACGCAGGATGGAGAAGGGACAAAAGCAAACTGGGGGTCGTGGCTTTATACCCTCATCACTCGCCCACATGGATGTCACATGGCGCTCTCCACACCAAAAAAAGACCCCAGGCGTTTATAAGCTAAAAATAATCGTCATTTCGCGCTCGACCGACGACGGCACACTCGGCACTCTCGCTCAATCATCGAGAATCGACGGCTCCGTAACAGCATGCATGCAACACATCTCCAAATTATTACACCAGCAGCACAACAACATTCTAGTGCTTGGCCCGCTTTGCACGAGGCTTCTCCAGGTCAATCTCCTCGGCATCGTCGTCATCGTCCTCGCTGTCCTCCTCTTCGTCGCTGTCAACGTCCCCGCGCTGGCCCAGGAAGTACTCGATGGCGTCGGGGAAAATGTCGTTGCCAATCAGAACCCCAATCTACACAATGCCGTTCCGTCAGCCGTGGTCCCAGACCAGGGACACCCGTAACCGAACCACTCACATCAAATGGATCCTCCGAGGTCTCAAAAAAGTTGAAGAAACTGCCGCCCTCAGAGACGTCGTCAGGCTCGTTGGATACCCGAGGATACAACTTTGTCAGGTTCTTGCTGTCCTCCTTCCAGTCTATTTTGAATACCTGCACCCGCACATCATCAGCCTTCTGATCCTTTCTTCCACCTGAACCCGACGCACCTTGTTCTCGACATCACGTTCCCAGTTAAAGTCGATCGCCGAATCGGTAAGACCGTCCTCGCCAGGAGTCTCATCGGCAGCACCCTCGGGAGGGACGTACTTGAACTCCTTTTTCAACACGGCGTTCGAGAAGTATGGGTTCTCTTTGAAGTACTACATATAATGTGGCGTTAGCGTTTTAACCCTCGCCTAACCTAATAGACACCACTTACGAACTCGATGGTGAACACCCTGGTCTCAACAGGATCCCTCACCAGCCACACATCCTCCAAATACGCAAGTGCAGCTTGGTCGCCGTGGTGTTGCGCCTGCATCGCGAACAGCTCGTTGTTCATGAGCGCAACGGCCCAGAACTTGGGAATGACCTTCAACACCTCCCGACGGGCAGCGTACTTGGGTGCGAGCGTCTCAATAGCGCGACGCTCTACATCAACAATGCATTCGCGTTCACAAAAGCGCGAGTATTCGTCAGACCAAAACTCAATAATATCTGCAAAAATAACCACTCACCGAGAGCAATCTCAGCGCGTTGCATGACCTTTTGAATCTCCCCCAGCTTCCTAGCATCCTCGTCGCTGAGCTCAACCTCGCCCAACGGGTTCTTCTG
>JAXQGX010000313.1:0-16626 GCA_037040455.1 Irpex sp. P115-07
CTCATTTTGGACAATGCTCTCGGGCCCGTTGCTAGCCGACTTGGCGCCGTACGAGGTCGGGTCTCTGTCCATCTCGCGAGTGCGGTCGTCGCTGTGCTCAACGACGAGAAACGAGGCTCTCAACGTCGACCAATACTATGGAAGTTTCGATTACTCTACCCGCCCGTCATCCAACTAGGCAACGTGGTCGGCATGGCTCTAGACGCTCCCACGTGCGGGACGTGTATCTCACCGAAACGGTAGTCATCATTGTTCGCAGTCGCTGGGTTTCTTATGCGGCCATGAGATAGATGAACGTGGTACAATGTACGCTAATACGGTCTAGAACCAATACTAATATATACTATAGAGGGTAAATGGGCTCTACGCGGTGCCGGCGTCGAAGTCACCAAGCTGTAGCCTTGTTGTCCGGAATGTATCTCGCTCCGCGTCGCTCAGAGGAAGCCATCGCTCTGCCAGTGTGCGCTGGCTATTCCTCGTCGGCCGTCCTTGGCTACCCTGTTGCGCCGCATTAAACTGCTCCAAGCCCAAGATATCTCTCACCGTGGGAGCGAAGTCAAGATGGAGTGCAGCATCCGATGCGAAGACATGAGAAGATGATAGGCTTCTGAGGATTGTCCCAGCCGTCGCCAGATACACGCGCCGCCTGAACTCGAGACCATCTGCTTCAACCGTAGTACAAGGTTTATCAGAGCTGTCTTGCGGGAGGAAGGCTTGACGCGAATACTGGAGCACGTCGGCCACGATGCTCTCGTCCTGGTTATGATACGGCGAAACTGGGGTATTGTCCAGGTCTAGATCTGAGTATATGGTCGTATAGCCGAGTTCATTGTCAGAGGGACGCAAAGAATCGTTCAAGTGCAAATTCTGAAATTAATGTGAGACCGATCGCACAAGGGATGTGATGTTGACTGTACACACCCATAGAGAAATATTGCTCTCTCGTGAGAGGTGCGAATCCACGAATGACTGTACTTCTCGAATTCGATCCATGTCTCGAAGGGTCTGCAACGACTTCTTTCTTACTTGCTCCTGTTGCGCGGGCAGGTCACTGGGCCCTGCTACCGAGAGCAGAAAAGAATCGGAGTCGTGGGGTATAGGGGTGTAGCTGGGCTCCTGCCCTAGAAGAGAATCCGTCGGTGATGATGATGTGTTGGGTATCTTCGTTGAGTAAAATTGCAGGTAGTCGATGGCATGTCGTAAATCTCGGATTGGAGTGGAAATGGGGTCAAAATTATCGTAGATGCGAGTGAGTTCCTGCCTCGGGTATGGCCTGCCTTCGGCTAGACAAAGAGCTTGTAAATACGACGACGCCAGTGATGACTCGCAAGGCTGGAACCAAAGCGTTTCTTGCAACGGAAGGTCCAGACAGGGAACCAAAGTTACATCTACGGGGATATCAGCGGGACGTATGACCGGTGACGGACTACCAAGACGTACCGTTACAAGTTAAGATTACAGGACGTTTACAGTCTTTGATGATATTTATAAGTGCAGGCCAGAAATTTGAGTCCGTTTGGTACAGTATATCAACTTCCTCCACGAGAATCAGGGATTGGTTGATCGCCGGCTGGGAAGGCTCATGTTCAGATACTGGAGGTTCGTCCGGCTCTGAGCTGATGATGTCGAGCTCGTCCGCGACCGACTCAACGTCCGAAGAGTCAGGAATTCGTGGTAAGCCTGTCTTGGACTGCCTAGATGGTGCCCTTTGGAAGAAGTTGGGTTGTGCACCGGGCGTATCTTGGCGCTTCATCTTTACTACATGATTCTTGCCAACGTCTCCAATAAGTTTATGCAAGGACGCGCCATTACGATCCCCCATACCAGGATAAACTTCGAAAACTTCGTAGCCTAGCTCCTCAGCACATGCATGGACAGCAGCTGTCTTCCCGCTGCCGGAGGGTCCTGCAAGCAGGATCGTGTTCATCAGCTGTCGACCAAATCGTCGTGAAGCAGGTATGGTAGGAGGCAAAACAGGCCTTTCGTCCTCGGACATGGGGGTTAGGGGTGAAGAGCCACGAGAAGAGCCACTATTAGTTCCATCAATAGCGTCACTGAAGGCCAGGTCATCAAAGTCGGATGAGGGAGCGGTCAACGGTTCTTCCTCGAAGTCGGTAGATTCGTCGGAGGCAAGAAAATCGTGAATCCCATCATCGTAATCTCTCGCCCTCCGTTTCTTCACGTGTCTCACGATTCGTGGCTTCTTCCGACGTGCTACCTTCCGCTTTTTGCCTGCGCTGGACTGAGTGGACGGAGTGGTTGAGACATTTCCTTGCAAGCGCAACGCCATGAGCCAGTCTCTGAGATACAGAGCATGTGCCTCGTTTCCCAATACGTGTTCAGCTCGCCTTGGTCGCCATTTGTCTGTCCACTTCTCGCGTAAGAACTCATCATCCGTACTTCTCTCTGCAGCGCTCTCTACGTGTTGCAAGAGAACAGAGATGGCAGGGACTGCCTGATCGGCGCGAGGTATAGTGTCGATATAGGAATGAGATGCATTAAATGGCTCGAGGTGACGAAGTTGCGCTGAGTCTGTTGGCTGCGTGGAGCACGTGCGTGCGAGAGAGTACTCGACATCGGTTGTTGCTCTCATGGGCTCCTTGCCTTTCGCAGAACGAGGGAAATAGGGTGGTGTCTCGGCGAACCTGGTTCGCGTGCCATAAACATGCTGTCCTTCCTTGTCGGGAAATGGAGCGGATGGACCAGAGATAGGGACGGCAGCTTTGGACTCTACGTTCTGCTTAGGTGCGAAGATTGAATAGACTGGTTTGGACGATGGTGCGCTGATACTCTTGCTGGGACGTAAGCTTAGACGAGCTTCTACGACAATAGGTAGGTCCCGACTGCTCCCCTGGCGCAGCAGTCCATTCTCGTTGGGTTGGCTACCAGAGGACGAAGACACTGAGAATAGATGCTGGCCCGGCTTTCGTTGATAGGGAGTAGGTTCTTCGGTGCATGAGTCGCTGTCAACAAGGTGAATAACGTTGGTATCGGTCTCCTGCAGAGCGGTGCTTGTGTCCTTGTCCTCAACTACTTTGGGCCGCTCGAAGATGGAGAAGAGTTTCTTCGGCGCGGGACGTTGTGTAGACTGTTTGGGCTTGACTGGACGGTCTGAGGTCATTGACCATGTTAGAGATAAGCATAACTCACTCTTTATTTCAGTGACAGAAGCAACAATTTCCACATCGGACCCTTCCGTCGCCTGCACAGTCTCTGGAGTGAGAGGTGGGATTTCGGCCTCCGAGCTCGAGTCTGGTATTTCTATGGCGGTCTCCTGCGGGATAATGGCGGAATCATTCTCCTTAGGCTTGCTGGAGCTAGCAAACATATCCCTAAGAGACCGCTGACTCCTTGTAGTAGTTGAAGGCTGTTATACACGTTCTTAGCCAGACACTCCCAGAGAAAGTCTGACAGTGAACTAACCTGCGGCTTAACCTTCGGCTCTTTACGCGTTTTTGACCTGGTCTCCGCAACCATCTTGTAAATGTCCAGCTCGTTGTCAAGAAAGAAGAAGATGTTGAGGCCGACACCGTGTTGAGTGAGTCGAGCGAGTTCAGGTGGCGGGTTGGTCACCGAACGCGTCGATCTCGCATTCGAATCTTGGCGCGTCAATGAACATGCTTCTTCGGGCGTCTATCACGTTTTGTGGCCACGACCACGATCTACACTTCAAAGTTTAAACAGCATAAAAAGACAGTAACATGAGCCAAGGAAACCAAGACGTACTCAAATGGATCTCTGAAGAATACTATGGTAAGATCCCATATATTGAAGGCGTACATTTTTCTGAGCAACGTAGGTTTATAGATTTGAATGGATCGCACTTCGACACGCTAGATGGCTTACCATCTGCACTGGAGTTTTCTCAGCTCCTCCGTATTGCACGTCCAGTGCTAATAAAAGGTATTCACTTAACTTATATTACTCTGCGATAACGCTCATCTTCGTGCAGATTGTCCAGTCCCAAAGGCTCTTGCTCGTTGGAACGATGAATATCTCGCAAAGAATTGTGCTGACTCGCCCATATCAGTCGCCGTGACACCCAATGGGTATGCTTCGTGGCTTACTGATACACACAAACCATAATGACTCCCACACCAGCCGCGCCGATGCGATTACCCAAGGCGAGGATGGTAGACTCTACTTCGCAGAACCTCTCGTGGAACAAATGACCATGAAAGATTTCCTCGGAAAATTGGCATCTGGGGAAAATTGTAAGCCACCTGAGTCATCTTTCTCGTAACACATACAGATCAGTTGGGCAGCTCAGGATTCTGAAGTCTTATACCTGCAATCGCAGGACGGCAATCTGTTCTCGTCTAGCAGAGGCGTTCCATCCGAGTTTCACGGAATACTGTCCGACGTGCCAGAACATCTTCCTTTTTGCACAGAAGCCCTTGGTATGTCGCTACACTATGACTGGTCTCGCTGAAGGTTTAAGCTCTGGATATCTCAGGTAATATGCCAGATGCCGTCAACCTATGGATTGGCAGCAGTAAAAGTGTAACGAGTATTCACAGCGGTATGCTATATCATTGGTCCGGCATGGATATCGAAATTGACTCGAGTTCTTGACAGATCCGTACGAGAACATATACTCCGTTATCCGAGGATCAAAAATATTCACTGTATTTCCTCCTACCGAAGGCTGGTGTATGGAAGGTTAGCATCTTGCGATACTGTCGACTTTGCTTCAACGAGACCCGTCTGCTAACGATCTCTACTACAGAGCGTATCTATCCTCATGCAACATACTTGCGCGTAGGGAACGATTCCGAACTTGTTCTGGTGCCGTCAGAAGAATCAGCATCTCCCGTTCGGTGGTCCTCGATTATCGATCCAACCGACACAAAAGCTATTTCTCCCGACGCACATCCTATTACCATCACTGTGCAAGCAGGAGAATCCCTTTACCTACCTGCAGGCTGGTGGCATTACGTGAGACAGTCTGAGTTGACCATCGCTGTGAACTACTGGTATGATATGGAGAGTAGGGGCTCGTCGTGGGTGTGGTTGAATCTCCTGCGTGGTGGTGCGAGCGACGTGTCGCCTTTACCGGGCAATGAAGGTGATGATATAGTAGCAGATGAAGAAGGGTCCGAGGACGAATTGTAGGTCTCTTTAAGTTGGTACGAGCGAGTTCAGCTTCCAAAGCACAATATACATTGTACATGTATCTACAGTTGTACTTATGCTATACCGTGGTATAGTTAGTGGCATGGATATTCGAACTCCCAAGTGGGTTCTTTTTCATGCCTTTTATTGTAACTAACATCAGTCCCGCACGATATCCCACCCAAGCTCTTTGCCTGCCCAGAACGGCACGACACTGTCCTGGCCCTGTGTCCACACTTCGGCGATCCGTTTTGTCGTCCTTCGCAAAGACACTTCGAGTCCTGCACGGGCAGGCTTCTTGTAGAACGCCCGGCCGTTGGTGCTGACGAAGCCTTCGAGTTTATCAAGCGCGCCAAAGGAGTCCAGCAGGTGTGCCACGAGTGGTAGAAGGATAGGAGATGTATATACGCCGGCGGCACAAGGCTGAGAAGGGCTCGCTGTCGACTTTTTGTTCGGTGGGTGAGGTGCAGAATCTGAGCCCAGGAAGAAACGTGGATGCCCTGAGATAAATGTGTCGAGTCTCGCTCAGATTTCGTGCTACTTTTGCGGATACTAGAATTCAATGTACCTTCTTTGATCACGTCTCGTAGTGCTTGCCTGTCATCAGGATATTTCGCAACGGGCTTGCAGAAGTTGTAAGCTTGCCCAGCCCAGTCGTCTACGGTCAATGCGAGATGGTGTGCGGTAATTGTGCAAGCAACTGTATCGCCTAGGCTCTTAACGCACTCGACTGCTGCCCGAGTAGTGGCGTGTTCGAGTACAATCCTCAACTTCGGAAAAGTCGCGTGTAGTTTCCGAAGGTGAGGGAGAAAAGTAGGTTCGGCATTGAGAACACATGTATTGGTCTCGGCGGACGATGGGACTTCTCCATGTAGATTAAGCACCATGTCCTCTTCTTGCATGGCGGCGAAGACAGGGTGATATGCTTCATAAGACTCGATACCGCCCTCGGAATTGGTAGTAACCCCGCGTGGGTAGGATTTTACACCTGACCTGCTAATGTCAATATGAACTTGTAAACAAAAAGTAACAGACGTACCTGCGATCCCGGCGGCACTGGCTTTCCTGATCTCATCCGGGGTGAGCTCTGGGGAGAGGTACAGGGTCATCATATATTCCACAGCAGGATCAATTGCCTGTAGCTGCGATTTATACAGCAGAGCCTCCTCCGTATTCAAGATAGGCGGCTGCAGATTTGGCTATATGTGGCGGATGAGTATCGCATCGTCAGATCACCATCTTTCAACAGACCGATTGGATTTTACCATCACATAGGCTAAGCTGAAGCCCCCTTGCCTGACATGTTTAGTGACGAGTTCTGAGAAGGTTCCTTGTCTTAGGTGCACATGGAAGTCCGCGGGTGCAGCAATGGTGAGTGTAGATTCGGTGGACATGGTCGTCAAAGATCGAGTGACAGCGCGCCAGTCAACTTGTCGCGATCATTGATCTGAATGGCTTCAGTAAAATCCTCGTCGAATCCTCAAATTCAAGCCTCATCGTCATCTAGTATCGTGTCAACATCAGAATTCGTTACTTAGTGAGGGTATATTATGCTACATGAAGGTCGTGATGGACAAAGTCCTAGCGTTCAGATACTTGTGACAAAACGTGAAGTTCGTGCATGGAAAGTCAATATCGAGGAGATCTTAGAAGCCAAAGACGAATGAAAAAAAAAATAGTGGAGACACTAGGAAATAACATTGTAGCCACTAGAAGAGCCTGGATACTCTTCTGGTGTCAACAAGACCAAGATTGAGGTAGTGAGCCCCTCCGGGTTTATGTGTCACCCATAATCCTAGCAATAATGTCAGCGTGGGCGAAAACTGAAGAGGGTTAATACGACTTACCCCACCACCGCCTTTTATCACCGAATGTGTCTATACGCCTTAAGCCCTGTGCTCTCTCGTACAGGGGTAGTTGATTCCTAGATATGATGCAACGTTGTTGAAAGGAGTCACACATCTTGGCAATATTATCAGGGTCGAGGCCGACCAGATAATCGTATTCCTCCTGCCTCAGTTGCGTTTGGAAGTATTCAAATATAGCCATGAGCACGTCGTATACTGTAATTGCCTTCTTATTCTTGACGATGATGGGACCCCAGAACGCCGTAGTAGCCAAATGATGATCGACGTAGATATGCAAGACAGTGGAATTGGGCCATACGGCCGATTGCTCGAGCCTGTCCACAATAGGAACGGTGAGGTCACGCCCAGTGAGTCGCCTGGCATAGCTGGGGTGCTCTGATACGTCCCAGACCAGGTGAGGTAACCAAGCGTTATTGGGGTTCGGGGTCAGCGTCGGGTTGAGATGAAGACTGACGGAAGCTTGCGCTGGGCTCGCTGCTTGCATCGGCCACGCTGGAGAAACCCAGCCCGGTGCTGTGCCTGGGGCAGGGACACCGCCTGTGAGTCTCATCATACTTTCGTGGTCCCTGGGCGTCCAGTACTGACGAGGAACAGAAAATGGATGGGGAGTCCAAAAGGCGTCGGCGTGCTGCATAGGGTCAGGACATGGGTGTGGCTCCCAACCCACTTGATCCATTGGCATCCATACGCCAGTCTGAGAGGGAATCCTTGCCACTGTTGAGCCTGGAGTCAGCGGTACATGACTGCGTACACTGCCCGGCGTTCGCAAGAGTGAAGGTCTGTGGGGGACGAATTGGGGGATTACTGGGACGTCATCGAAACTGTCGGAATTCTGCATCTCTTGAGGGCAGCGAGACGGTGTAAATGGTGTGCCAGGAACGGAGGTATTTGTCCATGCCGGAAAGTTGCGAAGATGAACCCAAGTACTGCTTGTGTCTGCCGGAGTGCACGGCAGTGGTGTCGCATTTGGTAGCGGAGTCGGAACCATTGTGACAGGAGTCGCACCGGGCAGTGGCATGACGCTCTGAGGTAGACTACCAGGAGTAGCGAGTGGCGTGCAAAGTAGCGACTGGCCAGAGCCATTCTGAGGCGTTGCCACAAAACTATTGCCAACCCAAGGATTGATTGGCTGCCAACGCAGGGTGGGTATGGAATTAGCTAGAGTTTCGCCGACGACAGGATTGGGATCTATGAAAGAACGAGGCCGTCCATTCCCTGGCGTCTGAGGGAATAGACGAGGGATATTCTCTGGTCGTACTAACAACCTATACGTTAGTACATCCAGAATTTGAAAGTACTGGCAATAGGCCTACTTACCGGATATACCTGGATTTCGTATTGGCGGTGCTTCAGGTCTCCAGTCGCGGCGTTCCTTGAGGATGCCAGCTGGCGAGCGCAATATACGGTGTTTCGGCGTACGAGGAGAGGGTGGGGGCGTGTTATCGTCGTCGTCAAATCCGCGGAATCTGTTGTAAGTCCACGTTGGGATTTCTTGCTGTGTCCATTGTGGCGTACTCCATGGAGAGCTAGCCCAAGGGTCCTGGTCGTCGGAAGGTTTACAACGGAACCACTGTGACCAGCAGGACATGGTTGGTAGTTAATTGGTAGTTGAGCGCAGAGATTCGGGGAGGTCTTCTAAGTCCTTCGCGATGGTGAGTGGCGATCCGGCGCAAGTCCTTTAGAGGGTACGGCCGTGGCCTTATACCCTCGCGGAGCCACTGCAGCCTGAGCCACACATATCCGATGAAACGGTGCGCCACACGCAGCCACCCCGCATAGCAAATGGAAGAGAACAACAACGTAGTCAGGGAGGCAAGCAGAGTAGTCAAGTACGTCAAGCACCGTGCGGGCTTGCTGTACTAAATTACAAGGTCGCGGTCAATAACAAACAACAATGAGAGCGCTTGCGCCATGATCCTGGTCGCCATTTGCAGAATATCACCCACTGTTGACCAAAAGCGGAAAGCGTAGTGTAATTCTTCGTCACCTGGACGCCACTTTGCTTTTGTCTTCTCTCAACCTGTCATCTGGGTTCACAAACCCGACATGATGGCGATAACCATCTTCCACGTACTAACAGACTCATACGTATAGGGTCCTACTCAACTCAGACGTCGATTATATGGGTTCGATGCTAATCTGTAGTGACGTAAAACATACAAAACTTGAGGATTGGTGATCATGGCTGACGAGAACGAATATGAACGAATATGAAAATAGCATAAGGATGATGGGTGGACAAGAACGACTCAAGAGGGGATGGGATGCAGGATTCAAAAAGTTCGTGAAGGTGGCACGGATAGTCTACAGGCGTTCCAGAATATTTCAAAGCTCTACAGTAAGAATAAAATCAGCATACGTCTAACGGGATAGGAAACGCAAAGTGGCGTACACATAAAAAGGTTTCAATACGTATGGCAAAGCTGACTTCACCGCCATGTAGGCTTGCGGCCGAAACTGATTGATTCCTGACTGAGATTCGGGTCGGACGCCTTCGAAGCCAGCCTGGTCATAGGTCGAGCCGAAAGTGGCACCGCAAGCAGAGACATCCGTTTTGCACGCTTCGCAGGTGACCGGTGCTCAACAGCCACTCGCCGAGGACCGACGCCGCTCTTTCCAAGGATGGACGTATCGCCACTCAAGTCGTTTCTTGCCTGAGGCGACAGTTGTGGGATCTGGCTTGAGCGCCTCCGCGGACGTTCAACACGCATAGGTCCAACGTTTGATTTTCTCCGTAAGACCTTGCTCGAACTGAGGGTCTTCGGAGTCGCTGAAACGCGTTTAGCCGGTGATGTCTGGCTTCGCGTCTTTCGACCCAGCAAAGTGCTCGTACTGCTGGACGTGCTACTAGATGGACTCGGCGAACCGCTTCTATTCATGTTGCGATCGGATAATGGACCAGGACGTTTCGGCGTATGCTCCTCGTCAGTCTCTTGCAAACTGCTTAACGCGGGAGATCGGGTTTTGCCTTTGAGGAAGCTGGAGCTGAGGATACTTGATCGTGGCCGTCTGGCCGATAATGAGGAGGTGGATGCGGTCGACGGAGAGAAGATCGAACGAGAGGACAAAGAGATAGAACCGGACGTGAAAGTATCATCTACCTTCTCGTCCTCCCATTCACTCTCGGAGCCGGTCCGGGAGGGTGTGTTTCGACCCGGTATAGAGTTTGCCGAGATGGACTCCTCTATAACAGACGCTCCGGGAGAGAATATCGACACTGAGGGAGTCGCAGCAGGCGCTACACCAAGGCCACCATCGTCCAACTCGCCTTGGCCCACCTCATCTCGCCATTGGACGCCCTTCTTCTTACTCTTGTCCGATACTCTGCGGCCATACGGAACAGCGCTCGCCAAGCTAGAGCGAAGTGACTTCCTGGGCGAGCGTTGGGATCTGCGGAGAGGGGAAGTAACAGAAGCTGTACCATAGGAAGAAGCGCGACGTGAGACTTTGGGTAGAGGTGGAGGCGGCTGCACGCTTGTCGGGCCTGACGCCGTACGAATGACACCAGAAGTGGATGCTCGGCCTAGCGTCGTAGGATATCCCTTGAAGTTGTCGAGTGCAGATGGTCTTGCATCGGCAACAGCGTAGTCGAGAGTAGTGTGTCCTATGAGTGACTTGAACGCGCCATCGTTGCTATCCGCTACCTTCTTCAAGGACGCAGCAAGAGAAGAGATCGCATCGTCCGAAGGGGAGTCTTCCAGAGTTCGGCCAGCCTCCGCCAACATAACAGTGCACCTCCCAAGCAGCCCTAACAGGCTGACGACAGTCTGGCTGTGAGACTCCATCGTCTCTCTTGAAGCCTCTTGGCGCGCCTCAGCCTTGAGCTTCTCCATCTCCGCTTTCCGCCACTTCGCATCGAGTTTCACATTGTCCACGCTGAGCTCATCCAGCTTGTCGGAACGCCTTTCACTGACTGCACGCAATGTAGCTTCGAACATGGCTGCCGAGTTGTTCGACTTCTGCATACGTGCATTCAGTGCTGACTCGGGTCTCAGTACCTGCTCCTCCGGCGAGGCCAACGCCTTCAGAAGTCCTCGTTCTGCCTCCAAGTCGGCGGAAAGAGAACCGGAAGCTGCCAGTGCATCGATTTCCGCTAGCCGAGCCCGGATAATCTTCAGCTTGACCTCTGCAGCAGTAATCTTCGCAGCGCAAGTCGCTCCGTCCAGCAGCGAAGGTTGAGTCTGATCTGTCTTGAGCTGCATGTCCGTTCGTGCTCTTTCGACTTCCATAGCCGCCTCTCTCTTCTTCCGCTTCTCCTTCTCCGCCTCGGCGTCTCGCTTGCCAGCCAACTTCGCCTTCAGTTCTTCCACTTCGATGTTCAGCCTATTGATAGCCTCGACGTACTGACCGACATGTCTGTTGACGTCAACCACGTTCCTCGTTATGACCTTGGTCTTGATCTTCGTGGCTCGCTCGGCGTAGATGAGGGTGTTGTGGGTATCATCGAAGTGGGCAGAAGTAGGAGCGACACAGACAATCATGACCGTCTTGCAGTTGCCGCCAAGAGAGAATTTAAGCAGTCGCGTGAGCTTACTGTTTCGGTAGGGGATGTGTCGTAGGGCGCCGCCAGATGCGCACAAAGCGTTGATGCAGTTTCCAAGAGCAAGAAGCGACTTATTGATATTCGCACCTTCCACCATACGTTGGCCCATGTTTGTAGTGGCAGCAGCGCGTTCACTGCCGGCAAGATCGATAATGGAAAGGGTCGCCATTGTGCGCTGCTCAGTCACCGACGCAGTGCGCGGTGCCTGGGTAACGTGGACCTGAAGAACTGCATGAGATCGTGATGAGGTCGCATTCGCATGTGTGGGGGACTGCGTTCGTCTTTCATTGCCAAGCAAGACGATTTGCTTCACCTCATCGGCACTCGCAGGACGAAGTTCCGTCAGTCCAACGACTTTCACGGACTTGTCCTCTCGTATTTGCAGGCCACCACGCGGCGCAGGAGTACCAGGCTCTACGAGTAAGTCACGGATTTCCTCATTGTAGATTTCGAGAAATGAGACTTGGACTTCAACTATGTGGTCCTCCTGGCGATCTTCGATGAGCTGAAAGAGGTCCTGCATAGTGAGATAGATGATGCCGGGATCTTCATCTGTGCCACTTATGGTATGCGTTTTACCACACCCAGTAGCCTATCGGAGCTCAGTTACATGCACATGTAAAACCAATAGCTTGCAGAACATACCCCGTACGCAAAGATCGTTGCATTATACCCGTCCAACACATTCTTCAGCAATGGCTTTGCTGTTCCCTCGTACACATCCGTCTGCGCTGCGTCATGGCGGAACACGCGATCGAATATGAACCGCCTGTCTTTGTACCGCTTCGTCCCTGGAGGCAAGAACCCTCTCTCTACGAACGCCCTCGATGCGTTACGTTCCTCCGGATCGAAAGTAAGAACGCGGTCGTCGACAATCTGCACAATGTTGCGTAGCGAGCTCTGGCTAGCCACTGGCTTTGTGAGCGGGGTAGAGAATGCACCTTCCGTGCGGATAGTGTCGTCTGTGACAGTTTCTGGAAGCCGAGCTGCTTCCCAGGTTGTCGGTGGTCTGACCCGTACAGCGACATTGATGGAGCCGGCGGCGACCATGTCGGGGACGATGAGCGGGTCGTGTTCAAGTTGAGTGTGTCGCAGTCGTGTGCAGCCTGAAAGAAACGGAGAAGCGAGTTGAACCAGAGACTGCACATGACAACCAAGGCTAAAGAGCGTGTCAACCCACGTGATCGTTTCTATATCGGGCGCTCACTGCCAGTGGCAGTGGCCATGCGAACTTGAACCTGAACTCGAAGCTTGGTGGAATCCGTCACCGCCAACGACCCGAAATATTCTACGACGCACGAAATTGCGAAGGCTGCAGTCTCGAATATTGAATCTACCCTCAAAATGGTATGTATGGTGGGCTCTCGATACGATCCCGTGGATGCCAGTTTTGGTGGCTTCAATATGCACATGTCAGCAAATTCAAGTTTGTTAATGCACATCATACCCGTTTGGGCCGGCCAATAAGTCGTGAAGTCATTGCGTACTCGATCGATATGTAGACAAGTCGCTGTGTTTCCAGTACGTATTGCATGCACTCTCAAAACAAAGTTCCCAGACCGTGAGTACTGATCTGCATCACCAGAACGCGACTCTCACCAGGATGTATCAGCTCGCCCACACTGCCATCCCGATACATCACCAAATCATCGTGGATAGCGCAATATGACTGGCTGAATCCCCAGTTTCCCTTCGACCTTTCCGAAGGATACGCCGTCAACTGCGAGGAAACATCTACCTTCAGAAGGACTCTTTCCCGACAGGGTGAGAAGAGACAAAGTCAATGGTTAATTGAATCTGTTGCCCGGTGATGATAGGAACAGTCTACACAGCTACCATCTCATACTGAAGGTGATGGTCAAGATGAGCAGCAGGACTGCCATTCATCTTAGGCTCAAAGATCGTATTGGCATCTTGAACTTACGCCAGAGGCGGTTGCGAAAAAGTCTCAGGATCGGGTGCGAGGTGAATGTACGTGGATCTTCCTCCGCTATCCTCTCCTTTGTCTGCACCACCACCAACTCGTCGCTCTTTTGTGGCCCCATGGCTCACCTGGTCCTAACTCCTCTACTATTATGGATCATCGCATGTCGGGTGGTCGCTGCGACATTGGTCAATGTGACTTTACATCATGCGTGAGTACGTTTCTTATCATGCTTAATTAACGAAATGCTGACTACTTTACGTCATAGGAGCACGAATGGATCTCCAGAGCTACACTCCGTGTACTCTTATTCCGCTGAGGACGCCTCTCTCGTCGCCTCACTCAAATTTAACGGCACAGCCATCTATGTTTTCCGCGACTTAAACACCAATGTAGGTCTCTTAGGACGCATTGTAGCACTCATCACTGACCGCCTTTCAAGGCACCACCTCATCTGCAATTCACATTGGACGGCGTTCACACACTGTCAACTGGTTCAGATCACGGTGGGAAGCGGTCAAACATCCGTAACTACTGCGTGTTCGCGCAGTCGTCGTTACCTTACACAGAGCACACATTATCCATAAAATCAACACCTGGTGTTACATCGAGGACCCTATTCGACTATGCTCTCTATACGTGAGTGTTACAGTCCCCTGCCGGCTGAACATTGGTGCTCACAACTCTCATAGCGCGGCAGACACATCGAGTTCCCTCATAACGCCGAACACCGATCAGGATCCCGCGGAGTTCTCCACGACACAAGACATCCTGTCATCAAGCCACAGAAGAATATGGTCCCGCTCTCTGGGCTCTCCTAATTTTACTATTGGTCTCTGGCTCGCAATCTTCATCCCAGCTGGGCTCATCGTCCTCTTGATAGCAATATGCCTAACATTCCTCTACATCCGTCGCCACCGAAAACGCACAAACAAAGTCGATCCATTCGTCATCGTCTCTCCTAGCATGCAAACCTTTCCCCCGACACGCTCGCCCGCGGCATCGGGTTTCTCCTCCGCACCGAGCTCTGCCGTTCCCATCTTGCGCAAATTCGACTTTGAACAACATCCAGATACTGGCAGCATCATGGAGTCCGTCGTATCATTATCCCTGGCAGTGACCCCCCTCCCCTCTGATGTGGAGGAGATCTACAGCCAGTTGGAAGTACTCTCAGTCGCAGTTGAGTCTCTTCACAGACGAGATTCGTCCATCTACACAAATAAGCCGGAGAGCATTCGTCGTCGTTCACAAGAAACGAGACGCATTCAAGCAGACGTGGAGAATTTGCGCTCAGATATCAATCGTCTCAAACTCGGTAGTACGCTCGGACACTCCAACCACGGGCATTCCATCACAAACGCGAACGCAACTACTGCAGCCAATAGCAGCGCTAGTATCGCTGACACACTCTCCCTCGCCCACCGAGCTTCCATGACCAGCAGCACCATCCCACTCAACACGCTCTACCAGCTCCAAAATGCCACCACCCGAACCGACACCACCACCAACACCACCAATCCTGACGGCACCAGCCAACTCACCAACGACACAGACATCACAGCGAAATCAACACCGGGACCGTTGGAACTGCTGCGTGATCTCGCCCTGTTGCGGTCAGAGATTGACGAGTTGCTGGCGCATGTTCAGGACGTGCATGGTAATGGCAGTATCATATCGACGATGGAACGACTACCTAGCTATTCGTCGCGCACGCATTCGAGGCGGCCGAGTAGGGCGAGGGAGATAGAGGAGGTGCCTCCCCTCCCACCTCTTCCGCCTCAAGTTTACCATCCCGCACCCTCTGTCCCTCCTGTCCCACTAGCTGTTCCACCACCAGCACCTCCCATGCCGCCGATGCCTGCTCCTTCGCCAAGGCCGAGAGCACTTCCGCGGCCGCCGCTGCCCAAACAGCCGTCTGGGTCAAATGTTTAACGGTGAACACGCGACACACTCATTTTTTTCTCCTTTGCCAATATCCTATCGTCAGCTTCTGGATATTCTCTAGCTCCTTCTTGCCGCTTTCGGATTCTTGGGCTTCGCTGCTATCGGTCGCCGCACCGGCATTGGCCACAGTGCGACCTGCGTATGATTTATTCTTAAAGTTATTGAACTCGAGTCTTCCTTTGGCCGAGCTGTATGTATTGAAGTTTGTAGTGATAGTGCGGATATACCCAGGAATGTTGAACTTTGTTTCGGAGGGCAATGCTACTACTCTACACTGGAAGTGGAATGTTCTGAACGCATCGTTGTAAATTTTGCCTTCCAGCGAAAGTTGGTTTCTAGATACGCAGTACTTACTCAGTACTCAAGTACTCAACCGTCGTAACGAATACACATCTTGCCCGGTTACACGAAACCACCCGTATACTCTATTACCGCTTACCTGCGCGACTCGCGCCGGAGGAGGCGTTTATACGTCGGTAACAACACCGCACCCGTGTCTCTGGACGCCTCGTCAGCCAATGGGACAACCAGCCCAGACTCGTCCTACATTCGAACCAGCCAACCACCTCACACGCCCTCATCAGAAACCCGTGCCTAAGTAGCTACGTAGCCTGAGAACGGCCGCGCACAAAACGGCAAGGAGTACTGTGCTATGATAGGCGGATACGAGTCCATCGTGCTTGCAGTGCTGGCCAGACCCGTCAGTATCCGACATGTCCGGTTTCCAAGAAGTTTTGCTGCATTCAACTCGAATTGCAACGCGTTTACTCGTCATCGCATTGGCCGGTCGGGAAATGACATGGAGAACTGCGTACGCGTGGGTCTTGGTCCTTGGCATGCGGCGGTTGGTTCTCAATTACTTACGCAATCCGCATAAGACCATATTGCGGTATTGCCAGTGAGGCATTTGACTCACAGAAGTTCAGAGCAGCCTTCGACGCATTCATAAGTAAACTTGAGTTCATTATGCATTTCATTTCACTTCGTCATAGCACTTCAAATAAGCCGCATGTTCCCATTTTCCTCGGAAGAACCTATCACAGCTCGCGATAGCGAGAGAGTGGGAGGTGGGAGGTTGGGACGTCCCCCTTTCCACATCCAGCAACTATCCTCACTCCTCCTTCCCACTCCCATCACCAGCCAATCCGAGCTCGAGCTCTCATTGGCTCCATCAGCATCTCAGACGCTCACGTCCAGATTGGGAACATCCCATCACCGTGGTGGCGGTCCAG
>JAXQGX010000314.1:0-16080 GCA_037040455.1 Irpex sp. P115-07
AGAAGGCCAGAGGCGGGGTTGATTGTTGATTGCATACGCAGATGGCCGTCAGTACCGGACCGCCCGACGTCAGAGGCATTAGGCATTACTTACAGTGAGCCGCTCGTTGTGAGGTGTGTTGAGCGGGGGTGTGTGGTCGCTGTGGTTGACGACGGTGGGAGTGCGAAATGCTTGCCCTCTGTTAGCTCCCGACCGACGACCAGTCTAGAGGAGACTAAGCGTGGGAACCACCTGCCATAAGCGGTTGTCGCTTAATTAACTTAAGGCACATTCCAAAGGGAAACCCCGGGCGCTCTAGCCTCAGGGTCAAAATCCAGATCTATGTTGATGATTTCTGTCTTTTGTGACAAGTTTGTCAACTCATGATTTTGTCCTCAGCTGTGGTTCGTATTTCAGCTCTGTTCTGTCATGACAACTTCCAGCTAACTGCAGCCAACTCCATCTGGCTGTTGCAGACCTTTGCTCTGTCAAGCACATGTCCAGCAGAAACTGATTCTGTTCTTTCTGATCACTTGAACAGTAACACTCGTCTCTCTGAGTCGGCTGCAGTGGTAACGGAAGCTTTTTTGATTACACATGCATATTGCTGAGTGTGTCCCCCCGAAGTCTGGCGGCAGGGGCTCGGGGATCCAGCTGGCGATCGTACACGCACGATTTGACCGATGTGCCCGTCCGAGTCTTTTGTCTCGCCGCCGCTAGCCTCGTGTCGCCCGACGCCTGCCATATTTCTCCGAGCTCGATTTAGCTTGTTCGCTGACGTATGTCAAACAGGTCTCGATTTCCCTGCAAGCTGACATGATAGGGGAGAGGCGGGGAGAGGCGGTCGGAAATTAGGGTTTCTGACGTTCGCACGTTCTACCGACCAATCGCATGGCAAGGCCACTAAGAGCGATATCCGTACGTTGTCCGCAAGCAGAAGGACGAATACATACTCACCTATCTCTGCAACATCTGTTTACCAGGAGAATCATCACATGCACTATATACTTCCCGTTGCTGCCCAGCTGTTCTCACACTGAGCCCATTGAGAGCGTGCCTCAACGAAGCTCTTACATTGGACGACGCTTCCCTCGACGCAACGAGCACTCGTGCTGCTCGATGAACGTCAACGAACGTTCGTCTACTTCAAAGTCTGCTTGTCACTCTCATGGGCTTTATAAAGAGTCATGGCCAGGGACGAACACCTCCCTGTGTTGATGTTGGAAGCCAGGCACATCCACCGCGACGATCCTCGCTCACACGACTGAGTACAACAAGCCATGCGGCCTGGGAATCTCGCTCTCCTCTGTACACTTGCTGCGCTGTACACACCCATCGCAGTCTCAGCCTCCCATTTCAACCCGCTCGAGCACTCCGGACCCGCCTCTCCTTACTTCGACGCTCCATCGCGGTTCGGCGTGTCTTCAAAAGTACCCGCAGGATGCGTAGTAGACAAGGCATCGTACATCATGCGCCACGGAGCGTGAGTACTCTCTTTGATTTACTTCACGTTCAATAGTGCTTGCTTATCAATGGATCGACGTATGCATAGCCGCTTCCCTGAACCTGGCTCGTTCAACGGATGGCTAAATCTGTTCTACAAGGTCCAAAATGCTAGCTTCACAGCGACCGGTGACCTCGCTTTCCTGCCTTCGTGGACTCCTCCTGTAGATGACGTCCCGCACGAGCCGCTCTTCCTCACCTCTCATGGTGCCTCTGAGGCATTTTCACTCGGCGCGCAGCTCCGGGGACGTTACAGGTTGACTAAGGGCGGGGATAACTTCACCGTTTGGTCAGTCTCTTGCTATCTCGTCGATCTTCTAAACATTCTTACTGAACTTCTGCATTGTGAGATAGGTCTGCAGGACAACAACGCGTCATAGACACAGCAACCTACTTCCTCCGCGGCTACCTCAGCCAAGGCTCCTACCTCAACGCCACCTCCTCCAACAGGGGCACCCTCCTCACCCTCCCCGACTCTGTAAACTCCACCGGTGCAGACTCCCTCACTCCCTCCGCTGCGTGTCCCGCATACAGCGGCAGCGACGGATCGGACAAAGCTACGGCGTTCAGAGACAGTTATCAGCCTGCTGTCGCGAAGAGGTTGAATGGGATGTTGAAGGGTTTGACGTTGGAGGCAGGTGATGTGGGCGTTATGCAGGATCTGTGTGGGTTTGGCTTCGTGATTGATGGAGATAGGAGGTTCTGTGATGTCTTCACCGGTGCGTCACCTCATTTCACATTTCCATTGTTCATCTTTCTCGATGGCTGATATATGTGGTGTGTATGTAGAAAAAGAATGGCTGGATTATGAATATGCGCATGATCTCAACTATTACTATGGGTAAGTCGGATCTTCGATGGGAGTGGCCTTCGTGATACGTTGATACTCATCTTGGGTATGCAATGCAATGTGCTGCACGTAGATCCGGACCTGGTAACCCTATCAGTGGGGCGACTGCGTATCCGTGGGTGAAGGCTATGGCCTCGTTGTTCAACGATACGCTACCCGCGAACGCCACGTTTACACCTCCGTCTCTTATAATCAGTGCCACAGTAAGCCTCTCTCTTTCTCAATATCATCTCCTCAATTAAATCATATCCGCTTTTCTATCAGCACGACAACAACATCCCACCCATAGCAGCAGCCCTCGGCATCCTCAACTCCTCCACCACAGACCCACACGCCTTCCCCCTCTCCCCAACCCACCCGAACCCGCACCGCACCTTCTTCGCCTCAAATATCGTCAGTTTCCTAGGACACATCGCTCTCGAGCGGTTATCGTGCGAGGAGCCGCGAGGAGAGAAGGTGCAGCATGTAGCTGGGGCGGTGAATGGTGTACCTGGCACTGGCAAGAACGCGAAGACATATGTGCGCGTTTTGGTAAGCCTCACTTATCTTTCATCCCTCAAAAAATGAACCTGGCTGACGTCGCACATAGGTAAACAACGCAGCGGTGCCGCTCCCCACATGTCAGACCGGACCCGGCCACTCATGCCCACTGAGCGATTTCCTCGCCTACGTCTACAAGCGCGGGGAAGTCGTCGGGGACTTCGTCCAGCGGTGCGGGCTGAGCAACTCGACTGCTAATGTTCCGGATGTCGTTGATTTTTATACGAATTTGGAGAGTGAGGGTGCACGGGTGTCGAGGGTGGAGGTTCCTGGGTTGTGATTTTTCTATTACTGGGTTTTGGGAGGTTGGAGATTATTGGCTGGTCTTTTTCTTCGGGTCAGTACTCTTTTGTAGAGAAGTCTTAGTATAGTCTAACTGCGATGGTATTCTGCATAGAAGACTATAATATTACTGTTAATGGAAACTTTGATGGTGCCAGTCTATTTATCATGTTCGGTGATAAAGTCGCATTTTGACAACCCGGGGACGTCGGAGACACGCAACTTGCGAATAGTCATCGCAGTCCGAGTCGCTTCCATGATTTAGACAACACGTTGATCTAATGGGTTTATTGAGGCGGTGATAACGAAGGTTAAAAACGAGCATGCGACCTTGCACACCCTTTTGAAGGCTTTCTTTGACTTCATCTACAACGCTGTCGGAGATACGCAACATGGCAATGCTTGAGATATGGCGTTGATCTGGTGGGTTTATCGGGACGGTGATAAGATTGAAATTGTACTTGCAGTTTAGCCTAATAGACGTTTTGAATAGGACCACAAAGCAGAGGTGCCATGTGGTTGCTCTATACCTTATGACACGTAGTTCCAAGAATGGGTCAGTAAATATTTGCTTTGACATTGCCGTTGAGCTTACTGAGCCTCGAGCATTTTCAAGTTGTCTTCGCCATGAATTCTTCCCCGCGAATAGAACTGCAATAAAATGTCAGCGTGTGTTTCTCTACCTTTCTCGCCGCTGCAATATGGAATTGACTCCGTGACATGAGAGTTTAAACCGAACTTAGCCTCTTCCAGCAAGTGTAGGCTCCCTTCGAATGTCTATCGATCCGCTTCAACCGCAAGATAAGCTTTCTGCGAAGAGAAGATGTGCCTCGGGCCTGCTGCAGTGGAGCTCCAAAGGTTCGGCGGGAAATCACGCCTGCCTTCTCGAGATTGTCTGGCGCAACATCGTGGACGCGACTTACCATATCGGGGCATACTACTTCCCAAAACAGAAGGAGCAGTCGTTCGGAGCCGTCTTCTCGAGTTCCAGAACGCCAGTTCCTAATTCGCTTTGTGTCCAACTCCTCCGATTAGTATATTATTCGCCGTCTTCTTGCATGACAGGCTCTGCTTTAACGATTCTTCGTCATCGGGAGCTCCTTCCTGGAAATGTATATATTGCGCAGAGTCGATGGACAGATGTCCCCCTTTCTGTTCCCCCATCCCCTCCTCGAATTCTCTCCCCACAGCGACGCACCTCCTCTTGCCTATCCGAAGGCAATAACTCCCCGTTCCCAGTAGAATTTTGTCGTAGCAGATTAACATGGGCTCGCCGGCCACCGTCACGTAAGTTTTCACCGCCACACGGTCTGTAAAGTTAGCCACTTACGGTGCTTGCAGGTATGGACCGATCTTCATCGGAGTTATTTTCAACATTCTACTGTACGGTGTCATGATCACACAAATGTTTCTGTACTTTACGGTCTATAAGCGGTGAGCAGGCGACAGTGTTTTCGGCATCAGATCGCTGGAACTTACGAGACGTAGAGACAAACCATGGATGAAAATCTTCGTGAGTATATCCTGGCGCGTTCTACCATACGCTCACTCACTCACTCTCGACTTGCAGGTGTGCCTCCTCTTCCTGTGCGACACGTTGAATACAGCTTTTGACATCGCATTCGTATACATTCCTCTTGTAACGAAATATGGTAAGTGAATCGAACTCCCCTCTGAAGATAATTTGACTTACCATACAATATACTTGCAGGAGACGTACAAGCTCTTTCCTACGCCACATGGAGTAAGCTTTCATTTCCGTCGATCGAAACATGGCTCTATCGCTGACATCGGTCAAGTCTTTTCGACAGGTGCGATTTGATCGAGTTGAGCGAGGGAGGACATGTTCTAACTCTGCGGTAAATCGAATTCGTGCAGATCCCGCCATGACTGTGAGTGGCGATGATTAATGACACTAGAACCCGATTTAACCGTTAAAATCAGGCCATTATCGCGCTCATGGTCCAGAGCTTCTTCGCGTGGCGAGTCAAGGTGCTCACGAATAACTGGCCGCTTGTAGCCTTTATCTCGTGTTGCTCCATCGCTCAGTGGTGTGCGTCTTCTATGGTATCTGGTTTCGCAAACGTGCTCTAATCTTAGTGTAGGTGGGGGCCTAGGAACATCTATTGCTTGTGGAATGTCAGTATCCATTCGAAATCGACGGTTACAGACAACTTAACTGTTCACGCAGAGTTCCAGAGTTCATCCACTTCCAGAATTTCAAGGTTATAGTGATCATCTGGCTCGCTTTCTCTGCAACTGCAGATACCGTCATTACTGGCGCATTAGTCTGGCATTTGGTAGGTTTGGAGTAGACGTCGCCAACGATATGTCGCTGACCTTACGTTCCTTGTGACAGCGCAAACACAAGACCGGATTCACCAACACCGATGATGTTGTGAACAAGATCATCCGACGTGTGTACATCCCATTCCGTTTCGGATTCGCGAATACCTGCTAATTACTTGTGGATAGTCACCGTTCAGACGGGCATGATAACAGCACTCTGTGCTATTGTGGACCTTATCGCCTTCCTGGCTAGCGTGAGTTTCAGCTGTCCCATGAAGCCTGGAATACGACTCACGCATCTGACCAGCCCGGAGGGATCCATCTCGTATTCAACCTCCCCCTCGCCAAATTGTACACCAACTCGCTAATGTCCAGTCTCAACTCGAGAGCAGGATGGAAGTACGGCAACTCCGTAGGACGAGCTCTCAACGGAGGCGGCGACTCGGAGGGGCAACGCAGTGTCCTCAACGAGTCGAATCTAGGAGGACGGCCGGTGTTTGGATCACAGCTGAGGGTAAGCCCAATGCATTTTCATACCCCGAGCTTGTGCACTCCTTCCGACTCTTCTCTGCCATCGTCGAGGCCCACTCTCGCTCGGCTTCGGCGCAAGAGCGCCTTGAGCGGGAGGAGCTGGCAATCGATGTGATGGCGGAAGGTCGGTCCCGCGTCGAGATTAATATTGGGTGGTCTGCCGAGCTAACTCGCACCTTTGGATGTAGCCGGTTCAGCAAGTGTTCGTGGACGTCGAGTCGCATGAGATGAAGGATCGACCCGAGGAGCATCTCCATCTTACGAAGACTGTGCATACTGTTCCGTCGGATATGACTGTCAATGAGTATCCGTCGGAGAAGAGGACGATGCTCAAGTCGCTGGCTTCGGATAGCACCGTTGCTTGATGCATGCGGGAACTAGGTGATTTCATGGTGGGTAAGAGGTGTTATCTTGTTCTTTGGGATGTTGTATGGGGTGTGTACAACGGCTTGTAACAGTATTGATAGACGTTCTTTGGACGGGCTTTCTTGACGTTGATCGTTCCGCTGTGTTAAATGCGATACCTTTCCCGTGACAGATCAGACAGAACTTCGAGGATACCTGCGGTGCACACTGCACTTACCTAGAAACCCAGCAGACGGATATCGGATATCCTGATTTCCAGGTCGCTCAACCTGAACCTTGTGCGACGGGATGCATGCACGGTCGGCGTCGGCGTTTGATTGTGCGCGAAGGTTTGTTGCGATTACGATCCGACGCCGCTGAAGGTTCAGGCCTGCAGGTGCCTGGCTTCTAGCTAGGGTCCTATTCATGGAGATGGCAGGATGAAGGTGAAGGTGAAAGGGAGAGGGTTCGGACGTAAATTGGAGGACGATTAGATGTGGCTGGTAGATGAAGTCTTCTGGGCCAGCGCGATCGATATCGTAATATGCACAGGAGTAAGGGTGTTTGGCAGCAATCGCGGGCACGAGTTGGTGGTTCGACGGAGCGCACGATGTGAGAATGGTCTGGATGGCTTGAAGCCTGTTTGAAGGATAGCATTAATATTGAGAGACTCGGACGCCGTACACTGGCAGGATGGTCTTCTTAGGTTCGGTTTCTGGGTCATGATCGTATAGCTAGTCACTAGGTAGGCCACGTTTTGACTTTTAGCATGTTCTGTGTTGGTACCCGAGGAGAAGACGTGAGCACTGAGTAAGTACTGGGTCTTGGAGAATTGATTCTTGATGTGCTGGAGATTTGAGAAGGAGATACTAGAGGAAGTCACAGTCGTGATCGGATGCAAGGTTGGAACTGGTACTATGACAGACGCCGATGTCGAAGCGAACGGCGACTTGGGGAAGCAGAAAAAATTTGTACATTTATTAGAGGATGGTGAAGGATTTTGGATGGGAAGGACTCGGAGGAGCAGGGCCTGAGTCTCAACGGTTGCGAACTGGATAGAGTGAGAGTGATGTGTGTATGAGCATTCGAATTCGTATCTTTGAGAGGCTTTCATGCATGGATGGTTGTCCCCTATGTGCTTGTTCGTGCATTATGTAGGAGTAAACCGCAATATTTGTGGACAGCTGAGAACGTTGAGAGCGGAGGAGAGCACTCTTCTAGCCATCGCCGACTCTTCCAGTCACCCTCCAACACTGCAAGTTCCTCCTTCCTCCGCGGCTTCTTCCTTCTTCCTTCCTTCCAGCCTCTTTGCCGACACGCTAACCCAAATCCAGACCATGACATCACCCCGACCTCACATTTGCCCTGTCAGGGCAAAACGTACGCTGCTGCACCCTCGACGTAATCACACCCTGTGTGTTATCATCGACGTCGACTATCATGAAGGTGAGGAGTCGGCACAGGGGGTAAATAAATATGAGTGAATTATTTGGGTTTAGTGCAGAATAAAGAACAATGCATGGGAGGGGCGTGCGGTGATGGCAACAGACGGTGGGAGGTGAGAGAAACAGAACACGGCGGCCATTGTTCTCGCGGTACATTAGTTAGTTTTTGTGACATTCCAGGCTGTAACCACCACCATCTTCATCGTGAGACTTGCGTTCATTAGACTTTGTACTGTATTATATTGACTGCACGTTCGTGATCGCCGTGAATGTATTGATACTGTATAAGTCCGGAAGATGCATATGAAGACGAAGGCAAACGCGTGTTTCGACGTCTGCGATCTAGGCTGCAGAATGAATGAGACATGAGGTGGGTAGAGGTTACGGTTGCCGCAGCGGCAACGTTCCTGAGTAAAGAACTAGGGAATGGCAGAAGCGAGGAACGTATGAGGGACGGAGGCAGTCTTGGCCGCGTTCGCTGGTCGCCGTTTCCCCCTTCCACCTTCCATATGTGCGTCTGCCTTGCCCGTGTCAGTGTCAGTCAGTCTCCTCCTAAATTCTACCTCCGAGTCATCACCATCATTTACTGTATTTATTTTTGTTTATCCCTGCGATAAAGATAAACAGGAGGAAAGAGGAAAGCACGTTGCCGAAACCAAGTGTAGCAGGACGGAGGCATCAGCGCCGCGCCATCGCGTAACGCACCCTCATTAATTCGCGTCGTTCGAATTCCTCAATTCCTTCATATAACACCCCCTCCCTCGAACCCTCGCGAGCACATCCCACGTCCTCCCCTCACCACCTCCGCCCTCGTCGTCGCGTGTCATCCTCCCTCCTCCCTGTCCCGCCCCTGCCCTGCCCGCTCACTCTCCTCTCCTCCAAACCTTATAGCAACCATACACACAGCAGAGAATAATGTTCAGCACGAAACCGCGCCAACACACACACCCGCACCCCGCCCGCCTCACTGCGACTCTCGGACGCGTGCTCAAGCTCGTGCGCGTCGCCAAAGGCGGAAGTGTCAGCGTCAGCGGCGACAATGCTAGCAATGGAGTTAGTAGTGTCAACGGCAAGAGCAATATTGGAACGGAGGCGAAGGGCGGTAGCGAAGAGAAGCCTGGTGAGTACAGAGTCGAGTCGATTTTTTGCTTGACATCATCGTTGTCTTCACGATGCGGGATGGATGACGCGAGTTGTGGCTGTGCCTGACCCTGACTTTGATTATGATTATTGGATCTGTGATCTGACTTGCATATCGGTAGACGTCAATGCGATAACGACACCAGTTGCAGAGAAAGTCGACGTCGTCAACGAGAAAGTTGGCGAGAAGGAGAGCGAGAAGACGTCGGGGGGCGAAGCGAAAGTTCAAGAGAATGCTGTCACGGTTTTGCCGTACCAGCCTGAACGCTCTGAGACGCAAGTGACCAATGACTCGGAGAAAGGGGAGTTGCCTGGGTACGAGGACGCCGCTCAGCTGCAGGTTGATGGAAGCAGAGCCGGAGACGCAGAGAAGAATGTACCAGCACAGTCGACGAAGGTGAAGCCAGAACAAGAGCTAGAATCAGAACGAGAGCGTAAGCCAGAAGATCCAGTCGAATACTTCGAACCCCGCGCAGCGTACGACTTTGCAGATGAAGACGTCGACTCCGCCTCAGAATACTCCGAACACGACGACGACGCCGATGAGGACGTAGATAACGAGGGGAGTAGCGGGAAATATTATTACGAAACACGAGGCAGGTTAACTCCATGCGCCGAGGATGAGGAGCTCGACGACTTTGAGGGACATGAGAATGAAGACGCGGAGGATCTGGAGAGGGTGTGGGTTGAGGTTTTGGAGGAGCAACGACGAGCACAGGAGGAGGCGAGCTCGGCGACGGCGGGCGTGACCACAGCAGCGACGGTAACGGGAGTGAGCTCGGTAACAGCGAAGGCGAGGAAGAGCTCGGCAACAGCGAACACTGAGCAGATGACAGAGCAGGAGGGCAAGGAGCAGGTGACCAAGAAGAAGAGGAAGACGAAGGGTGGTCACGGTGGTGGGAAGTCCGAAGGTACGCCTTTCTGAACTTAAGCAATGTGACTTATATGCCCACACTCTCCTACCCACGCAGGCGAGGCTCTTCCCCGCGCAAGCGAGAGTGGTGAGGACCAAGTCGATCCAAAGGTCCCACGAGAGGTAGTGAGCGATACCCACGTGGACGAGGGTGAGATGGAGAAATCCCGACTCGCACGAGAGGCCGCCGCACTCGCAGCCGCACGAGAGGCAAAGGAGGCTGCCAAGGCGCGAGAAGAGGCAAAGAGACAGAAAGAGAAAGAGGAAGAAGAGCGAGACCTCACACCCGAAGAGGAGGCCCGTCTGCTTGCGCACTGGGAGAGGAGGAGGGTTTTGTATGAGCGTGTGAGTGCCCTCCTATTCGCTCACTCTAACTTACTCTAACCTTTTTTTGAATCCCCTCCTCATTCCCTCGACGGCGCGATACCCAACGTATCTCCACCCCCTGCGCGGTCGCATATTGAACGCATAATGAACGCGTAATGGATATAGCACGCAACAACACTAGAAACGATCCTCGCCTCCAACCCATCTAACAAAGCGTGGCTCGAGCGGGGAGGCTTGGACGTCGATGAGCTGTTGAGGCGGTTGAGGTGGGTGCCTGAGGAGGGGCTTGTGTCGCCTGAGGTTTCTGCTGGTTCTCCGGACGCCTCTTTGACTGTTTCCGCGTCGGGAGCTGGTACGGTGGATGAGAAGGGCAAGGAAGGCGAAGCGGGTACTGAGGGTGCCGACAAGGAGGACAAGGTGGAGGAGGGGATGGAGAAAGAAAGGAAAGAAAGACAGAAGAAACTTCGCGAGCTTCGGAGGGCGCATAGGAGGAACGCGAGGCGGTTGTTGGAAAACACTAAGAAGGTCGATGAGGTACTATCTTCCAGTCCTTCCTCTCGCTTGATTTTGTGTTCTAATCGCGTGGTTTATGGCGGGTGTAGATGATGGCGATCCTGAACGACCTAGTGCGGGGTATGACGGAGGCTGCTAGGCGGAAGCAGGAGGAGCGGAGGAGGGAGCGCGAGAGGGAACGTGTTCGTGCTACAGAGAGAGCGCGTGTACGTGCTAGGGAGAAGGAGAGGGAACGTGCTAAGGAGAAGGAGAGAGAGAGGGAGAAGGAACGGGAGCGAGAGAGGGAACGCGAGAGGGAACGCGAGAGGGAGAAGCAGAGGAGGATTGTAGGCGGTGATAAGGAGAAGGGCAAGGAAAAGGAGAAGGAGAGAGATAAGGAGAGGTGGACAGTGGTGGAGAAGCCGTCGTCGTCTACTGAGGGGGTGAAAGGCGAGAAGGAGGAGGGTTCGAAGCGACAACGTAGGACCGCTGGGAGTGGGAGTGGTAGTCCCCAGGCGACGTCGTCTTCCACTTCGCCTTCACCGGCGAAGTCAGCATCAACGTCGACTAGCCCGACGAAGTCCACCTCTCCCTCTCCTGCGAAGGCCCCGTCAACACCGACCAGAGCCGGCCCTTCAACCTCTCGACCCAGACAAGCACGTTCGCCCCCTTCAAGTTTCCCCCACCCGCCATTCCCCCATTCGCGACCACCAACATCACTCTCATCCCTCTCATCATCCCGTTCCCCCTCATCATCCCGTTCGCCCTCTTCATCTCGTGCGCCCTCAGCATCTCGATCATCCTCTTCATCCCGTTCACCACACTCAGCATCCCATTCGCCACGGCAGACCTCGTCATCTCGTTCGCCACCGCGACCGTCGTCATCTTCTCGATCACCACCGCGTCCGCGAACACCTCCCTCACCTACACGAGCGGAACGTGCAACGCCACCTCCATCTCCGCCCCCGATGCCGACGAAGAGGAGGTCGTTGAGGAATTTGTTTGTGAGAGCGAAGAGTGGGAGTCCTGGGAGTGGTGGAAAGGATAGTTCGCCGGAGGTCTCGCCAAAGGGTAGAGATAAGGCGAGGTCGAAGTCGAAGACGAAGAATGGTACAACGACACCACCTCTTCCAACGATGACGAATAATGCCAACCCGAGTTCGACTCTTAACACAAGCATGAGTGTTGGCAGTGGTAGTGGAGGCACACCGCCACGACTCCCCCCAGCAGACTACGCGAGCTCGTTCGGATGGAACGTGGATGATATGTTGGCGAGGGATGCCTTGTTGAACGATGAATGATGAACAGGGTGCTTTGTTTTGCTATGCCATGCTTCGCTATGCATGATGTTTTTGGACTTGCACTGGACGGTTGGACGGTCACTCCTAGATGGAGTTTACTACTAGCAGCTTTGAGAATGTTATCTTTACGATGACTTACTGTACGATACCCCATGCTACTTGCTGATTCCCGACTGGGACGTAGCGGACGTTGTACCTTGCATGTTTCTGTAAGTTTTGTATCTGCCACTGTTTTCGTTGTACTGTAGAGTTGAAGTTTGCGTACGATATCCCCGATATCCCTTGCTACTTGCTGAGTCCTACGAGTTGGGATGTAGCGGACGTTGTACTTTGCATGTTTTCTGTAATCCTTGTACCTGTAGTCGTTGTCGTTGTACTGTAGAGTTTTCGTAGATGTAGGATAATAAGTAGAGTGAATTCATGGTCCATCTTCGGTTCAAGTCGAAGCTGCCTCGGGATATTTGATAGGCGCCCGATATGATAGCACATCGGACCGTTGCCCGATGCTGTCTAGCTCAAGTCACCAACAACTAGTTTACGTTGAACTTATTCTTTATTACTTACCGTGCACATTTTTGTCGTCGAAATCGAAACAATTGCAAAGGATTACAGTCCAGATATCCCGTGCAATGGACGATGAGACAAAGCAATTGATCGTGGCATGTATAAACGTGGAGGATCGATGATCGCTTTATTGGGAAACCGAATACTTCTCGAACCTTCGTATTCAAAGTCTACTTACTTGAGACTCAAGAGACTAGGACCGTCTGCTCTCGTACTCTCTTCTAAACCACCACCATCACTGTCGTCTCTAGATACTTACTTTATTTGAAGAGTTCGTATCTTGTAAAGGTTCGCGACGATGCCTTTGAACTACTCGAAATGGGACAACCTCGAGGTATGATATTAGATACAATGTATACAAACACGTATATGGACTGACGACGCGTCCTACATTTCAGATCTCTGACGACTCGGACATCGAGGGCCACCCGAACGTAGACAAAAAGTCTCTCATCCGGTAAGCTTACATCCCACACCCATTCTACCCTTTCTATCCGCTCACCTCCTCCGCATAGATGGAAACAACGCGACATCCACGAAAAGCGGGAGATGCGCAAAATCCACATCGCGCAGCTCAAAGCCGACATCGCCTGCAACGAAGTCCTCCAACCGCGTCTCGTGCAAATCGCCTCAAGCGTCGCCGCCAACGGGCCCTCCGAGTTCTCCAGCCTCGTCGAGCGGTTCAAGGCGAACCCGTCGCCGGAACGGCCGCCGACGAACGCGCCGGAGCAGAAGACCTACGATGAGATGTTGCTGTCGTTGATGTTGTCGGTGTGGGAGAAGGCGAAGGAGGGAGGTGTGGAGAAGGATGACCCAAGGCTTGGGGAGAAGTTGGCGGAGGGGTTGAGGGGGCATGTAGAACAGATGAAGGAGCATCAGGAGAAGTTGAGGAAGGAGCTTGAGAGTGAGGAGGCTGAGCAGAAGAAGAAAATTACGAGTGATGATATCCACGAAGGATTTGAGTCGAAGGTGAGTGTCGAATATTTCTCTAGGATGTGACATAGTTCTCAAGGCTGCTTGTGCAATCAGTACATCCCTCCCAAACCAGAACCCGCACCCCTGAAGAACGCCATCTCCTCAAGCTCATCCACATCCTCCAAACCAACAAAGAAAACAACCGAATTCGAAGTCATCAACCCCAAAGGCGTCGCCGCAGCCTCCTCCTCCTCTTCCCAAGCCGACGACGACGAAGATACCGCCGCCGATCTCCCCGAACTAACACCCTCCCTCGAAGCCTTCTCCCACCTCCCCCTCCGCGCATACGAAAAATCCTGGGAATTCATCAAAGCCCACCGAGACGTCGTCGTCCCCGGTGCCTCCGACGCCCTGCTCGTCGCCGCCTTCACCGCGCAATCCGACGGCAAGGACGCCTACGCACGACAATGCGTGCACCAGAGTCTGCTCCTGCAGTACTGCGAGAAGCTGGGTAAAGACGGCGTGAGCATCTTCTTTAGGAAGATGATCTCGGGAGATCAGAGGGCGACGAGTGTGTTTGAGAAGGACGTGTTGGATACGTATGCGCATCTTGTTGAAAGAGTGAGAGTCGTCAAGGCGGAGGAGGAGGCTGCGAAAGAGGGTGCTGGGGAAGAGCAGATCCAACTCGTACCCGAAGACCCATCGCAGACAATCTCCTTCAACGTCCCCGACGGCCCTCCACCCGAGAAATTAGTGCTCGAAGGCCCAGGCACAGAGGACCTTGACGTAGAGGAGGTGAGGAAGGCATTGCAGATGCGGTGGGACGTGTACAGCGCGTTCAGCGAGGAACTGGAGAAGGCGCTGGTGAGTGGGAAGCTGGAGGAGGTGAATAGGGTGCTTGGGAGGATGAAGGTGGTGGATGCGGAGGAGGTGGTGAGGTTGTTGGATTTGGCGGGGATTTTGAACTTTGGGGAGCATGGGGTTAGGGATGAGACGGGGAAGGGGAAGGAGAGGGAGGATGGGGAGGAGGCGGATGAGGAAGATGAGGGTGAGGATGCCGATGAGGAAGACTGAGCAGTGAGCGAAGGCATGCTCCGTGTAGTCGTATATTTCGATTGGTTTCTGTTGCTGTAATATATCTTGTATCTCAAGTTAGTTGTCGCACAGCCTGTATCGTATTCACGCAAAGGAATTAAGAAAACAATTCTGTATTCAATATTCAATACCGCACCCATTATTGAACGAGATGTTCCGTTCCGCATCCAGATCCACATGAAGCATAGCATAACCCAACCACGAACAGATGACTATAATACAAAAATGCAACGAAGGTGCGAAAGATGCGATAGCAATCCCGGCCTACGCCCTCTGCGAATCTCTCTCCTCCTCCTTCTGCAACCCATACACCAACCCCAACGCAACCTTTGCCGCAGCCCTCCTCCTCTCCCCCTCATCCTCCATACCCGCAATCTGCTCCTTCATTCCCTGCAGCGCGCCCAACACCTTGGACAGATCGAATGCACCGAGCTCAAAGTCCTCTTCCTCCTCGTCCTCTTCCGCGCCTAGTCGCTCAAAATTGGACTTCTCGAGTGTGCCGGAGTCTTCGTTGGAATGAGGCGCGGGTGGTGGGAGTTCCGTTGTATTGCTAGGCATGGAGGGAGAGTGTAGACGTTGCCACTCGGAGGAGGTTGAAGGGACAGCCAACGACCCAGCACTACCGAATAGCTGTCTCGACATCTCTTCGATCTCTGCGCGCGAGGGCATCTCTTCGTCTTCCTCGTCTTCGTCGATTTCGTCTTCTTGAGCGACATCTCGGTCAGTGAAGGCGACAAAATCGGATGTGAACGCCCGGTGAGGTGCCTTTAACGTCGACGGTTGAGAGACGGCGAGTGAAGGGGGATAGCGAGTAGTGGTATCTCGAGCGGGAGATCGCGAGTCGCCGTATGTCACGTCCATCGGCGCACCCACGAAATCGTCAAAGTCATCGTCAAACTTGTGTACGTCGCCGTCCTCTCCGGCAAAGTGGAGATCATGGTACCCGTCCACTTCTCGTCCGTGTGCTGTACTCCATGGGTCGTCGTGGTCCTTCTTCGACTTGCTGCCAAGATCATCATCTTCGTCTTCGGCTTGGCTAGCATCGAGTTCATCTTGGAGCCAACTCTCCAATTCATCCATCTCTTTCTTTAGTCGGGATTGCCGTAAGGTAATGTCCTTGTTTTGCAGTAGCGGTGCTTCGCCGTTCGTGCCGTGAGGGTCCTCGATACTCGCCCAGTCGAGTAGGTCGCCTCCACGACTCTTTCGTCTGCTTGATGTGCGTTGGGTCTGGACGAGCGATGGCCACATGATCGTGCTCAGCGCATCAATAACGCGCGGTAGACCTGGTACACCTACGGACATACGATACAGTGATGAATGGTAATCCCGCGTGATGTGAATCGCAGAGTATACGCACCTGCCGACTCTTCATCCGAGAAACTCGACACATCTCCCGTGGGTATCCTCCTCCCACGCTCGCCGTCAACATACTCAAACCCATGCGACGAGATAAACTCGTCCAGCCCATCTTCACCCTCATCACCGCCCTCGAAGCCCGAATCACGAGCGAACCGCACGGCAAGCGACACCTCCGGATCATAATGCTGCAACTTCTTCGCCAACTCGGGT
>JAXQGX010000315.1:0-15791 GCA_037040455.1 Irpex sp. P115-07
CTAGGTGGATACCCAGAATCAAACCTACTAGTTCCCCTTCGAAGACCGTGTGTTCGCTTGTCTTGCCCAGGTATAGGCGTCTTGTCACCTCCCATTGTCCTCCGCACCTCACAACTGCCGCTCCTCCTATTCCTCCCTCAAAACCCGATCCGTCTCCGTATATCTTCACTGCATCTCGGCATCTCTCCTCCTCCTCTACCGCCTCCTCCTTCGAACGTGCAATTCGGAATTGCAGCTGCCTCGGTGGTGTCCACGTCGGTGAGTGGCGATGGTGCTTGATTTTCTCGATAGACTTGGGGCTGATGTCGAATCCGTGGAACAGTGAATGTAGGGGTGTGTGATGATGGCGGGGGAGTCTGTTTGCCGCTTTCTGCACCTCGTTATAGGTTGGGTGTTCGCTAGGTAGTGTTGACATTCTGATCGCTGTCCGGGCGCATATTTTCTCTACTGTCAGATGGAAAGGCAGGAGGTTAGCGTGCGCATCAAGTAGAGTGGTCGGCGACGATCGCAGAGCGCCAGTCATGCTGATAGCAGCACTCCTTTGCACTCGCGCTAGTCGTTTGACATGCGGTGATGGTCGTAGTGTGACGTTGCCGTCCACTTTATGCAGCGACGGGCAGCAGAAAATGTCAGCTGCATATAGCACGCGTGGGATTACCACGGCTGTGTACAGCTGCCTCGCATATCTTACCGGGATTCCTCTAGCCATTTTGTTTACCCTGCAGAGTCCCTGAGCCCACTTCTCGCCCTTGCTTAGGGCCTTCGCTGCATGTTCTCGATAGCGTAGCTCTCGATCCATTATGAGACCTAAAAAGGGGTGAGCCGTCGACGGTGGTATGATGTTACCGCCAATAGTCAGTGAGGGTCGAGAAAGGGGGATCGTTCGGTATCGGTTCTGAGGGTCCCGAGTGCGTCTCCGTGAGAAACCAACTATAGCGGTTTTCAGCACTTCAAAGGTGTGGTTCCGTTTTCTTGCTTCCTCGAGAAGTCCAACTCGCCCAGTGTTCGGGTCACCGTCCATGATGGACTGGAGTTGCTTGACTGTGTCGTCAAAGCTGCGGCCTATGCTGCTAAACGAGGCGTCGTCTATGAAGCCTGAGACGGATTCCGTAGTCATAAGCTGGGTCTCAAAAACGTAAGCATTGTAATAGTTATGAAGTATAACGGAGAGTGTGCAGCCTTGGGATAGCCCACTGATGATTGCAATAGCTTGAGATACGTATCCGTCGAAGACGAGAGACGTTGACCGTCCCTCCATCATTCGTGAAAGCCAGTCTGTTAGCTTCCGGGGCACTCCCTTCATCCGCATGTCGTAGAATAAGCGGGCTGGGACTACACTTGGGAAGGCGGACTTGAGGTCGAGGAACATGCTACTCATGACCATTCCTTTCCTCCATGCGTTCTTAATCTTGGCGTTCAGGAGATGGAGCGCATCTGTGGTAGAGTGACCTGCACGTCCGCCGAACTGCATTCGTGGCAGTAGCTGTAGACGTTCTGTGTGATGTGTTAGTATAGCAGCTACGCAAGCGGAAAGGATTTTTGCAAAACAGTCTAGCAACGCGATTGGGCGGTAAGCCTTCGGGAGGTGGTAGTTAGGCCGGTTGGGCTTTCGCAGCACTAAGGTCGTGTAGTGTTTCCACTGCTCGGGATATACCTCATGCTCGATGGTGCCGCGGAATAGCGGGCCTGCGTATGGCGCTAGTTGGGCTGCGCACATTCTGTACACGTCGTTCGAGATTCCGTCTGGCCCCGGAGCTTTGCGTGGCTCAACGCTTTTCATAACTGCAAGGATCAATTCGTCAGTGAGGTCTTCGGATGAAAAGGAGAAGAGTTCGGGCGGGTAGGCAGGGGACTCTGGTATGTCCAGCTGTGCATCTGGCGGCGGCGGGATGAAGAATGCGTCACAAAGGAGCGTACTTTTCTCCTCGTTGTCCGACGTCTGACGAGCTCCTGGAGCTTCGTTGGCCTGTAAAGATGGTATGCGGGTGTGAGCAGCATCTGATCCCACCGAGTCAAGGTAGCGGTTAGCAAGCCATAGAGTGTCATCCTTGGCCTGGGCGACAAACTTATCCCAGTGTGTTGCCTTCTGCTTGGCTACTGCCTCCTTGTACGCCTGACGGAGATGTCTGTACTCCTCGTGGGAGTAGTGATCAGAGTCACCTTTGTGCCGTTGAGCTATCCTGTTGGCTTTACGAGCGTTAGCACGAAGCGCTTTGAGTTCAGGCGTATACCATCTCCTCGTGAACGGAGTTATAACCATTTTGGGAACTCCAGCCTCTACTGCTCCTACGATTGCATCGTGGAGCTCGGTGTACTTGTTAAGCACATCCTGCGGAGATTCCGCTTCCGACGGAGGGTTAAGAGTGGCCAGGTTCTGCTCCAGTACCTCCCGTACCGTTGCCCAGTCAGCTCGACTGTAGTTATACTTGGACACAGGTGCACTTCGGGCGACTGATATGTCCAGCTCTGTCTCAATCGGGTAGTGATCTGAGTTGATGGGTCTATGGGATGGGACAGCTCTGCATAGTACGAGCTGCTCCTTCAAGTCTGCGCTTCCAAAGACGTTGTCTGGGCGGGTCTCTGTCTTGGCCGACGACCATAGAGTGGGCATGGTGGGAGGGAGAAGCATGTGCAGTTGGGCTGTCGCAACGAGATCGATCAATATCTGCGCGTTATCGAGGTTGCTGCGGTGGAAGAGTTGGGTGTGTACAGGGTCATCCCACATGGGGTGATGGCGGTTGAAGTCTCCCATCCATAGGGTGGAGAGCGTATCACCGAGGGTAGCAGTGGCGGTAGTAGTATGGTCGGCGAGAGTGTGAAGAGAGTTGGAATGATGTTGGTCGTTATAGATATTGTAGATAAGAAGGCTATGCTGTGGTCGGAGAGTAATGCGGATTCCTGTGATATCGCGGCTAGGGACCTCGAGCGAATACCATGTGTTGGAGCTTAGGCGAGTGCTGACGAGAATAAGGGAACGAGTCTCTCGGAAGGGGACTCCTGGAGTTCGGTGCGCTGGTGGGTACACCATCGTCCAGTGCATGCTTCCACGGGAGAAGCCTTGGTCGTCGATGTAGGGTTCCTGTAGAAGAATAATGTCATAACGGGATGGAGAAACAGAGTTCAGCATGTCTGTCTGGGCTTCGAGAGACTTATTTACGTTCTGTTGCCAGATACGCAGCGTCAGTCTCTCATTACCTGGTTGTGCGTTTGACTCAGCGTTCATTGGGATGGTGCAGGTGGGCTCTGCCTAGTTTCGTTGCCGGTCCCCGCAGCTGGTGTGTAGAACGCTTCGTCGTCGTCCCAGTTGAGACGGTCGCCCGCACTCACAGAGGAGGCACGGCTTGCGCTGCGGGAGTGAGTTGGCGTAAGGAACTTTGTGATAGTCTGGTTCCTGTATGGCTGGCTTGCAGCGGGCTTGTTCACCTTTGCCTTACCCTGCGCAGCCTTGCTCTCAGCTACCCTTTGTTTCTGGGATGGAGCCTTAGTGGTGACGGGGATGTCAGACATCTGCGGTGCAGGGCGGCTACCTAGGGGTACCGCGTTTGCACCCGTTGTGCGCTGCTTCGACGGTTTCATGGGCATCTGTGTCTGGTTAGCACGAATAGGTTCAAGCGAATCGTCTGCCCGGGCCCAGGAGCGCGGGTCCTTCGTGGGGTAGTACAGGTAGGCATTTCCTGGAGTAATACGATTGAAGCGTGCTTGCGCTTCCAGGAATGACGGGCACTGACGGTCCCATGCTCCATGGCCGTGCAACTTACAGTTTACGCAGAAGAACTTTTGTCTATCCTTCTCGTTGCATGCTCTCGTGCGGTGACCGCCTCCGCATGTACCACACATGTCCATCGTAGCCGGGCATGCTGCAGCTTGGTGCGAGGCCCCCAGTTGGTGGCACTTCAGGCATCGGTGTACGTCCTGTGTGAGTTTGCGCGCACTGACGTGTGCACCTTCAACTACAAGCCCGTTCCACATAGCCTCGTTTGCTGTATCAGGGGATGAGAAGGTTAGTAGCAAATGCGCGTGCAACTGTGCTGCGTCGCGCCTCTCAGGGGGTTTAATCCACCGAGAGGACAGGATTGCTCCTGTTGGCAGGGAAGCCGCGCGTTCAATTTCCCTTATTGCGGAGGTGTTCTCTGGGTTGTGAGACACGGGCACCGACAGTGCGATTACTGGGAAGCGGTGCGAGCGGGCTGTGCTGCATCCTCCATCCCAGTTCTGCAAGAACGACCGCATAGTGTCGCTTGCTCGCAGCCATTCTGCCTGTTCGCGAGTGTGCATCTCCAACCATATTCCACCATTTCTCATTTTCCTGGCACTGCGAAACCCTGCTCCCTCGGGAGCGTCGGCTGCCTGATCTCCCATATTCTCAAGTGCCAGATTGGCCTTCTCAACGAGAGCGCGTTCTGAAAGCGTACTGACCTGGCTGTCTGGGGCTCCGGGGGCCCGGTCCAAGAATATGCCTCGCACGTAGGAGTCGGTTTTCGCTACGTTAGGGGCGTGGGTGCTGGGTGGTGATCTCGCCAGGGCCATTGCGTAGGAAAGGGCCTGGCAATCCGACGACGTGAGTTGGCTCGATCCAGGAGTTTGCGTACCTGTTATCCCAGCGAGTTCTCCTTCGACCTGCTTTACCTCTATGGCTTTCGTCACCGCCTGTTCCACAGCTCCTTCCAGCTTGGCCGAAAGTGCTCCGAATCCCTCTGCCACTTTCTTCTCTATCAACTTCTCCATGTTACCTGCAGTATCGCTCCTGTTGATGAGGACAAGTACCACCGCGCGGATGGCATCCTGCAGCGTTGAGTTCGTACTCATCTTAGCTCCAATGTTCAGTAGAGTCTGCCCTATATGGTCGAGCGACTCCATTGCTCCGTGTGCTACGCTCTGAGCGACGAGAAACTTCTTAGCTGTTTCTAAAGAGCTTATCTGACTTGTCTGGTCTGTTCTACTAGTCGGTGCTCGCAAGGATTCTATAGTTGGCGCTGCCACCGTGCCACTCTGTCTCGAAGATCTGAGGCCCGGCGTGGGGGCCTTGATGCTTCCCATGTCTTGCTTTTTACTTATCCTTTCCTATTATTCTTGTATTAAGTTTTGATTGTTGTCGAACGAGGTATGGGTTCGCCACGTCGTCAGCCGGCGCAGTGACCGCGAGCGTGGGAAAGTTGTTGCCGATGGTGGTAAGAAGAGAAGAGCGCCCCCTCCGAGTGACTTCATAGTAGCGGACTCCACAAACTACCGAGTCGTCTGCCCGCATAACTGAGGCACCTGATAGACTTCATATTTGGAATTACCATTGTGAGTATGTCACAACTTCATGAGCGAAATGACAGAGTGGAACCGGGAGCATGTTCGGTCAATTAACAAGCTAGGCTTCTGAGTACGCGGAGTATGTCTTGGTGATGGATTCAAGCATCCTGTCTGATATGTCGCAGCGTCATCGAGCCCACGCCGGTGAGAACCTATCTCCGGAACTCCTGTGTTATAGTACTCTAGATGTGCATGGTACATGATGGGTGGTAAGACTCACACTCCCTTCTCCTCAAAGCTTCGCCGTCGTCCTGGCTTGTATAGGACGCACTGACCATCTCCAATCATGTCGTCCTCCTCAGAAAGTGACTTGCACGAGCTCGACACGCTCCTGTCTTCAGACATCAACCTCCCTAGTATCGCCTATCAAGCGAAACAGGGGGTACCCATAATCCTGCCCTGCCCACCCCAGGGTAGACGTATCGCATTGGGCTCGGGCCTTGAAACGTCTGCTCTAGTGAGAGCAGACGAGGGGCTTGACCCAGTTCGACCTGCAGCATTCGATGATCGGCCTCACCAAGGAGCTCACCGAGTTGAGTTTACCGGGGGCGTAAGTTCGTTTCGGCAAGCATCCTCTACCCACACCTCGAGTTCCTACGACCATCTTGACATCCAAGGGAGCCTATCCGTTGGGTATTCCTTTCTCGGCGCGTCTTGCCAAGCAGGCTTCAATAAGGATGTGCAAGGTAATCGAGACGTACGTCACCGGTTTTTCGCTCAACCCTTCGTTGGCTTACTAGTATGACTACCTGTTCAGGCCACGAAAGTCTCCTTGAAATATGCTCTTCGTATTGGGCGCATTGTCTTGTCTAGCCATCCTCGACTATCGAGGGAGGCTTTGTCCCTCCTCCGCACGTCTCCTGATGCGTTCCGCGAGAAACACGGAGACTACTACCTCTATGCGCTCACAATTGGTGCGAGCGCGACGACATTCCTCTCCACATCCTCATCTATGAATCTCGAATCCGAGATGCACGATATCCAAGTCAAAGCGCACGTGCTTTGGATGAACCCCACGGTGTTCCACGACGAAGGAACTTCACACTCATCCTCGACGACGTACGATGCCACATACTCGGGTTTCGACACGCTCAGCGGGTACACCAAGACTATGCACGCAAGTGATAAATCAGCTTACATCGATGTCAAGACTGAAGCGGGAAAGAACGTGGCGAGGAGTGAGGAGTTGGAGAAAAGAGTTAACAAAGTACTTGGTGATTGTGGAGTGAAAAGGGGAGAAACAGTCGAGCTTACGAAGGATCAGTTAGAGAGTATCTATGCATCGGGAGTGGTTGTAGAAGCGATGTTTCTCCCGTATACTATGCTAAGGGATTATGTCTCGACGGTTACATCTAGTGGCCGAAACATGTAGCAAGAAGCATGGCAGATATATACACTCTGTAAATAGATGTAGTTGTGGAGGTACTGGGTTTATAATGGGCCGAGTATATATTAGGGGTATAGTATTGTCCGACTCTACTTCCATGAGGATACAGTTGGAACACGCGAGCGGCGGAGAAACAGTACTGCCTTCCAAACTGACTGAAATCACGCCAAATCGCTGAAGGACTTAACGTACCACTTCGTCGCCACATCCACGCTCTCAGGCCTAGTATTGGGGGCGGGCCGCTGCATAACGAAAGTCGTCCCATCCTCGAGCTTAGCTTCGTCAGGTCGCAGAGTATACTCCGGTAGTCCAGCAAGGTGGATACTATTAATGTTAGTTGGTATTAGCTGAGGCTATTGTTCGAGAGTACGATTGTAGCTTACCGAACCATGTTGTCGTTCAAGTTTTCAAAGGTGAACAATGAGCCAAACCCATTCAAATGCAAATAGACTTTGGTATCGTCAGAAGCCCTGTTGGCAACCAAATACTCCTTGGACTCGACATGCTGGATGCGGAAGCTGATCGTGCCAGCCATTTCAATTTTCCACTATATCACACTCATTAGTAACCGTGCTATATCATAGGTATCAAAGCAGCGTACTTTCTGATTATCGCTCTTCGCAGGACTGATGTTAAGCAAGTTGCGTCCTTGTGCAAAATCATAGTCGATGCACTTGTTGGTCAAGTAGCATTTGAAGCGCACGTCCGCACCAGGCGTGACAGGACACCAACCTTTATATGGACTGCAAATTTTATGTGAGCTACCAGCAGTATTGCGACAACATCTAAGACACACTTCAGCAAGTTGAGCTCACCCTTCGCGGACTTCAGATTATCCTCTGCTTCCTTCTGTGCAGCCTCAAACAGATTCAATTTGGCTTGCACATGCTCGAGTTGTTGTCGATTTTCGATGAGTAGATTTTCGCGGGCCTGTTGCTCTTGCGCTGCCTGTTCCCTAGCGGCCTTGGCTTGTTCATCCTCAATTTTTGCCGCCTGCTCTGGCCCGGCGGGCGGTCTAACAATCTATGGTATATTGTGAGCATCATTCTATTTAGCGAGTCGAGAAACAAACCGGCAACAGTGTACGGAATACTGGGGGACTGAGGTATTGCCAGACACGAGTAGGATCAGACGCAATACTAGGATCTTCCGCAACGGCGTCGACCTATTCTTCCTGTTAGGCGTTTTCTAGATAGTTTCTTGATCAAGCCATGCTTACCTCTCTCACAATCTTGATCATCTCAAACCGGCAATCCATGCGAGCTTTCTCTAAACCTATGATGGTACCTTTATAAGGCACGAGTGGGTTCGGAGGCATTGGTGCTAGTAATGCGACCCGTCCCAGCGGCAACTGCGGTTCGTTGACAATCGCCGGGTCAGTGTCGGGTGCGGCATCAGCAACAGGCTCGCGAGCGTCTTCTGTATCGGTATCAACAGAGGCATCTGCGTGTATGTTGGTATTGCGCTCATAGGCAGCTACTTGTTTGTCGTATACCGTTTTGGCTTGAAGATAATAGGCCTTCAATTCGTCAAGGTCCTTTCTACTGAGGAGAGCATCTATAAGCATTGATCTGCCTTCTTGAACGTCCCAGACAGCTGAGAACACAAATACAGCAGTCAATTGATGGTCCCAGTCATGGACGTAATGGATCCCTACCGGTATGGATCTTGCGCCAGATGACCTTGTAGTCAGTATATGCATCGAGCAATGCAGAGGAATAGACAGAAGCATTCTCGAAGTCTAATGATAAAGTGGTAAGACGATTTCCGAAGCTTTACCTGGTAGTGCACGTACCAAGTGAGCTGCCTCTGACTTTCTGGGCGTAAAAGCTCTTGAGAGCTGTGTATTTAGTGAGAATAGCACTAGAGTAGACTCGTATTCAGAGGCATATAGATTGACCGAGTATGGGGCTTACTTGGTCCGCAATGGATACTGCATTATATAATCCGGAAACGCCATTGCGATCTCCCGGAGTGAGTTCAAATCCCAATCTTTCACATCGTCCGCCTTGATCTGTCCTCCGCCACGCCACGAGACAGAAATCGTTGTTTCTCCGTCTATATTGAGAGAAGAACTAGTCTTCTCGCCTGCCACCTCACCTTTGAGTTTCGCAGCCTTGAGATTGAGTTCCCCTTCGAGCTTTCCGCGTATTTCATTCGCCGTTGAATGATCTTTGAGCTTGATCGAGACCAGCGCATTGAATTCACCGCCCGTAGTAAAGCCTGAGATGAAGCAATCGCCGTAAACACGTGTAAACTCGGAACTGGGTGCGGCACTTGGATCAAGCTCAGTGAGATTGGGAACTTCCAGGCGTTGATTTGTGACGCGAACTTGAATGAAGTAGTTGATGTCGCTTTCCTTGAATTTTTTCATGTCGAGAAAGCCGCCCGATGCGTTTGCTCCTCCCATAAGATCACATTTGATCTGAAGGGAACCTATGCCAGACAAACATCGTGAAACCTAAATACGTGAATAAACGGATGTGCAGACCAGCCTACCGCTAATATTCAAGCTATCTGTCACCTCGCTGAGGCGATCGACAAACTTAGCGGTCCAAGTCACTTCCTGTGGGACAAAAGGTCGAGGCGCAGGCTTCTTTTCGTCACCCTCAGAAGTGTTAGGAGCAACGGCCTGACCAGCCTCGGGTTTCGTATTTCTGGTCAAGATACGAAGGTCATCTTCGGTTGCCGCGTCGCCATGCGGGCCTATTTTCACCGCGTCGTTGATGCACAGTTGTTGTGTAAACGAATTGAACCTGCAGGGGGAATGTGGAAAAGGTCACCTTATGTACTTGCGAGACAATAAGTAGACTTACCCCATTCCGAGGCGCATGGCCTCATTGTAAGGCGCGAGTAGCAAGGACATTGTATCAATTACGCTGGTGAAGAAGTGTTGAACTCGACGAGGATATCGAAACACCCCTGCTGCAGCCAATACTTATAGTACTCATCCTACAACTCTCTTCTGAGCCAGTAACAGTCCTCAAGCCTGCACAGGCACCGGAGCGACAAATCGTCCGAGTATGCGTGAACTTTGAAAGACACGTCTCATCGACATTCATGCATATCCATGGGCATGCATGGACGGCCGTACGCGACCTGTGTCACCGTTGGACGTTGAACGTCAACTAGTAGTGACCGTCGACCGAGCATCGCGGTGTACCAGATGAAGCGGAGCTCTAAATATGGGACGTTCCAAGCTTCGCCGCGGCGCGGCTCGGAGTGTCACCGTGACGGTCTGTCCTATTGTGGCCATGAATGGACCTTCAAGCTCAAGCTTCAGGGCCTACCACAGGGATCTGTCATAGCTCAGTAACATGCAACCGCTCCAGGAATGGTTTTAACAGTGGCTTGCTAGTGCTTTCGTAGAACGTCGCGGAAGGCACAAGTGGCAAACCGACGGTAAAGTCCAGCCGCTGATCGTACCTGCGAGCGACATCACACAATTGCTTCACGTACAGAGCCGATATGTTTGGATGAACGAGTTTATTTATGCTACTACAGTAAGCTTTAGTCAACTATTATGCTTTTACTGCGTTATATTTAACAACTGTCCCAGCTATCTCGTCAAAGCAAGAGCTTTGAGGGCGTATATCCCTATAATGTCAAACATGCCTAGAAAGACCCCCATCACTAATATCAATCAACGTGTGGTAGTCTCGATAGGACTAGGAACATGTCTCTTGTGATGAACTATCGGTTTGACAGCCTGAGGGACGTCAGTGTCATGGCGGTTCCAGGCTTTCATTCTCGCTGCAACCCGTATGTGTACTACTAAGTACTCGGGGAATTCGAATGAAAAGCCTTCCCTGCCCAAAATCCCTCTTCATTGCCTCTCGATTCTCTTTTCTCAACGACAATAATCACCTCGACATCAACTTGAAGAGCGTCGCCCGCCTTACCATGTCTTACATCACCTCTCAGAACGATCGCGATTGGCGTAAGATCGACACGCTTTTATTACAAAATATCGACCTTCCTAGTATCGCATATCAGGCAAACGAAAAAGTCCCTATCGTCATCTCTTACACTCACGACCCTCGAAATCAGATGTTGGGCACAGGTTTTGCAAGCAGCCAGGCTTCGACGCCGGATGGGAGCAGCGACGTTTTCCGCTCTTCGGCGTTTTTCTCGCATCCCATCAGTATGCCAAGCTACGAGCTCGAATTCACCGGTAGCAGGTGTACATTCCGGCAGGCGTCATCCACTCAATCCGCTAATTCTTACGAGCATATGGACCTCAAGGGTAGCCTGTCAGTTGGGAATTCCTTTCTCGGGGTGTCCTGCCAGGCTGAATTCAACAAGGACGTTCAAAAGAATCGAGATGTACGGTCAAGTGATTATTTGTTATGTGCAGTCCTAACTATCGACTTTTCTAGTCAACTAAAGTCTCCCTCCAATATACTCTTCGTATTGGCAGGATCATTCCGATCAACTCTCGTCGTCTATCAAGCGAAGCTCTTGAACTCCTCCACACCTCGATCGCCGATTTCCACAGCACATATGGAGACTACTACCTTTACTCCCTCAACATTGGAGCAGATGCTTCTACTTTTCTCTCCACCTCGTCGTCGGTCGATCTCGAATCTGAAATGCGCGACATCCAAGTCAAGGCGAAGCTTTTGTTCTTCAACCCAACGGTATTTCATGATCATCAAACCTCCGTCTCATCTACTGCGGCATTTGACATCACGTATTCGGGTTTCGACACGTTAAACAAATACAAGAACACAGCGCATGCGACAGATGGGCCAACCTATATAAACGTGAAGACAGAGGCGGGAATGAATGTTGCCGGGAGCATTGAGCTGGAAAAGAGGATATACGAGAGGCTGAAAGGTTGTGGCGTTGAGATAAATGAGGAGGTGGTACCGCTCTCAGAGGAACAGATTTCAAAGATACGCGCATCGGGCTTGGTAGTCGATGCAACGTTTCTTCCGTATGCTAGACTTAAAGAGTATGTTTCGGCTGTTAGAGATAGTCGCCTCTCGGTGTAACATACGCCGCGTAGACATATATTAGTATGGTAAACACTCTTGTGACTTCGCTTGAGCTTTTGTTCTGCCCAAGAGCAGACAAAGATCACCGGGTTTGTTCTGGTTCGTCACAGCAGCGAACAGTCCGCATTGTGCATCACTTAGTCTTATACGATGTGACGGATACTTTAGTTTAAACCGTTCCGGTAGCTAGAGTGAGCTTGGAATCAGAAATTCGGCGATACAGTCGCGGTTCTACAAGACTTCCATCCGCCTTTTTTGATCGTCAGATCGTTATCTCGGCGAAAGCCGTTCCGCACTAACGATGATCGCGCCGACCTCCTTACTATTACTATCAGTGACAACCAAGTAACAACTTGCGAGTCTCCGGGTTCACACATTGTCTATCATATGCGCGCGATAGCATCTATGAAAGATGCAAACGCCTACAGGTCGGTCTTTGTATAAAGCTTTCATACCACGTCAGTGCCGAGAGAAACCAGGAACATGCATCGCCGAAGCTAGGAGCTCGAAAAAGCTGTTTCCTCAGGCTGTTAACTCGCCAATGAGGTGAATTCAAGCTGATTGGATTCCGTGTGTCTCTTTATTTTACACCCTTCCCGTATCTGTACCGTCCCTGCGCTTTATGTTGCGTTCGAAGAAGTACGAGTCGTTGGTGTTCTTCGTGCGAGAGCAACAGCTTTACTGGGCAACCGAACAATAAGCTGGAATGCCTTGAACAGGTCGATAAAGAATCCAACGACTGCTCCTTCATCTCGTGGTCTCATTCGACTCGACCTTTTCATGCTCGAGATCCTATCCCGGATAGCCTTCCACTGCTCATATGCTGCGGTCGCATCTGGTCGAGCCGCTGGATTTCTGGCCGTCATAGCGTTGATGAGCGGTCTCATAAATCCCACATTCTGAAGTTCTGTTTCATAGTTGGTGAAGATATGTGAATCATACTATAGAGACGACGTACCATGTATACTTCATGCTTGAGCATATTGCCGATCAAAAAATATCGACTTTGAATGGATCATAGGGCACGGTCAGAGACAGTTCTGGTGCCTCCTGATCAATGCCATGAACGCCAACGACTGTCTGGTCTTCTTTCCCATTCGGGTCAAAATAGGTCGAGATACCGTAATCGACGAAATAATATTTGACGGGGTCGCAGAACGTGGAAGGCAAAGTGCGGAGATAAAACCATCAGGGAGGCTTCCGAGGTGAACCGGGTGAAATCCTTGTGGATAAAGGGCATCGGCGTCCATCATGATGTTCTTCATACACCAGTCCCTTGAGCTGCTATGAGCAAGAGTGTGAACGAAGCATTAATCGAACGCACCGATGAGCAACTCCACGAGAATGCATGTAAACCAACCCCTGGCGGGAAAATGAGTGCCTATCGGTAAGTAAGAAACTGAATAATATTTACCTCCAATATTTGCTCTATAAAATCGATCACGTTGTCGACTGTTTCGAAGGGAATCTCTGTTACAGGGAGAAGAAAGGGCATCACAAGGTAGGCTGGGTGCTCATCGTCATCTCCCAGTTCAGCATCCTCTGATGCGATGGAAAGGTCGTCCACATCATCGCGTAGAATACCAGGTTTTGCCTCGTCATCTGGCAGTTCTCCCTCAACCGAATTATCCTTATAGAGGGCTCTATCAGAGCGGTCGCTGACTGGCAAAATTGTCGCTCCCTCCAGTACCGCTTCGGGTTGCACCATTGCTGCAGAATGTCTTTGCATGTAATCAGAGCACACTGCTTGCTTCATGTGGCCCTCAGGCTGCACGGCCTCGCACGGGCCCGTGATTCCGACCGGGGAAGGAGGAGTAGCTGGTGGAATTTTGATGACTTGCAAGATAGGAACAGAGTGGTTCCGAGGATCCAGTGCAGACGAGAGAGGGGCAAGCATTTGGGCAATGCGTATCTCATTCTCTCCATGGCTTAAGCGTTTGATATATACGCGTTTGCCATCACTCTTCCGAGTGGCGTCCATAAGATGCGGTCGCAGCTACAAGTATGCTCAGTATAAGCAGTATTTCTGGTTGATACGAGCTTACGACAGGTGCGGGTATAGCATCCTCGCAGTGCACCGCGTCTGCACCCTTTGCTGCCCAGTCTGGCGCTCTGTTGGGCACATACCGGGGTCGCAGCTGGTACCCATGATCGTTTAGAAAGCGATATCTATTCGCCCATTCGGCCTCAAAGGTGTAGAGCGGACTGGTGAAAGGAGGGAGAGGACTGTCGTCTGACCTGTCCATCGCCACTCAGTACTATGCAGAAGGCGGAGGAAAGTGAGATAGCGCCCGAGCTATAGTTGAATGCACATTAGCGTCTACGTCGGAGTTTGTTATGTTTAATCATGCCAGACCATCGTCTGGGCCTGGGACATCCACAATAAGAGCCTCTTGTATTGTTTAACATTAATCCAGCACATACCTCAGAATATCGACTGTATCTCTACCGATCTCTTTCTAACGAGGATCTTAGTCGGCCAGACCGTTCAGGAACGAGCATAGAGGAATGGTTTGACTCTGTCAAGGTGTCAAAATCTTCCACGGAGGATCCAAACGCCTACATGTAGGACTTTATAAAGCTTTCATCCCATGTCAGCGTCGAGAGGAACCAGGAACATGCATCGTCGGAGCTGAGAACTCGAAGAATCTGGTTCCTGTTAACTCGTCAATGAGGTGCATATAAGCTGATCGAATTCCAAGTAGCGCTTCACAACACATCTTTCCCTACCTGTACCCTTGTTTCTCCTTACGATGAATTCGAAGAAGTACACGCCTATGGTGTTCCCTGACTCGGACGATGAACAACCGGCCAAAAGCAATGCTCAAGAGGCGCGAGAAAGCGAACTACCCAAGGTAAGCTAGGAATAAATCACCGTGACTACACACCCGTCCTTTCTCACGAATGCACATTGCACAGGTCTCACCTAACATCTTGACCGTCCAGAAGAAATTGGGGGATATCACCTTGTCGAATACGGCTGGTGTCGAGGTCAAGTTGAGGAAAGGGGACGCGTCGCTGGGAACGCTTGCTGAGATACTGCAGGGGAGCGATAGTTTCGAAGTAAGTTCTCAGGACCTCAACCTTTCAAAGTTCCGCGGTGTTGACCTGTAAAAACCACAGAGTATTGGTTACGATTGCGTACTGCACAAGATCTTTGAGGATGATAGGATGGGTGGTCCGATGGCTGGGGTGACATGCGCAGGACTGTTCGAGGATCAGTTCAAGGTTGAGTTCGTAGGGTTTGACGGGCGGGTTGGTCCCATGCAAGACGTGTATGGGCTGTGGGAGTCAAGTAGAGGAAAGTTTACAGACTTGCTGGGCCTTGCCGCGACTTATCACTAGGTAGCAAAAGCTGGCCTTGTCTCTCAGTACGAGAGTATCTACATATACGTGCTATCAGTAATCACCCACGCATCAACCGAATGAAGAGAAATGATGTACAAACTTTATTTCTGTCTTTGAACTTGGATACCTTCCTCATTGGGCGAGCTGTGATCGATGACTGTTACTCGTTTAGTACAGCGGTGAGTAGACATTTCATGACAATATTGCGAGGTTTGAAAATGCTCAGCTCAGCGCAGTACTTTCTGAAATTTGCAAGTGCCGCTTTCACCGTTTCTGCGAGAGGCTGTGGGCCGTGGCCGCTTTGAAGGAGTCCGCAGTTTTGCCAATTCCGAGTGCGCGGTCATTGAGTAAAGCGCGACACCGGGCCACCTCTTACGCTTTGAGTGTTCTGTATTACTTTCGATAGGACAGGACAGTCCGCAAGCTTCCGTAGAGGTTGTCGTAGTATGTAGTCAAGTACGGGCCTGGTTTGAGTGAGAAGTGCTTGGCGCCTCGGCGTTATTGCCCCAGATGCAGTGTTGTAAACCAAGCGCCCAGTGGATTGCTCCCGCTGCTTGCCCTCTTCCTTGTTTCAACCTTGCGCGGTGCTTTCTCCTCGACCACGACCTCTCCCCGAAGGCCGTCTTGCTGCACATCCGTCTCACCGTACAATCATTGCCGAGACACGCCTCGACCACGAACACTCGGACTCCTAGACGACCAGATCTCATCTCTTTACGAATCGCATGAACCCCCATCAAGTCCGCCGAGCATAAACT
>JAXQGX010000316.1:0-15999 GCA_037040455.1 Irpex sp. P115-07
TAGTAGGACGTATACTTCTGTCTACGGACGGAAGGCCCTGCTGTGTGTGTCACGATCGTTGTTCCGGTTCCGTCTCTAGCAGCCACACTTGACCTAGTGTTGAGTTCGGATTGACTACCTCTGCGTTGCGGCGTTGATTGTTGGTTAGTCAGTCTTGGGACTCAGAGACCCTCGCACCACTATACACTCCCTCGCTCATCGCAGGCCACGTTATCGCTCCGTTCCGGGGTTAGGTGGTCTGTAGGTTCCTGTCTCTTATCCGAGCGCGGCTTGGTGTCTCAGCGGCTATGTTTTTGTGTACAACACTATCGCTTACGTTGACCGATGTGCAACATAGATTACGTTGCAGGCTGTGCTGGTGGTGAAGCCCACATTAATCAAAAGGACAATCAACCCACGGGAACTGAACAAAGGCATTCCCCAGCTCACCAGGGTCACCCAGAATGCAGCCAATACGGCACCATCCCAGTCTCGCTCAGCGAATACCTTTTCAAAGACGAGCCGTGTGCCTGACAACATGCAGCGTAGGTCCACGGGTTTACGCCACTCCGAATCACGTAACCCAAGTGCCAGCCGCTGTGGATCCTCACCTCCCCTTTCTAGAGATGACGAGGATGAAGACTGGGAGGACAATGGCCATAATGGTATGTGATTTTTTCATTTCACCAGTATCGTTAACAACATTTGGTAACACAGTTAGCAACCAAGATCTGGTACCAGAACGTGACTTCGATGGAGAGTCGAGCGATCCACAGTCAGTCCCACAGTCAGAGGTCGAAAGTAACCATGATGATGACAACAACGGCGGGGATTGTGGGTTAATCTGTACTTGCTCATCCTGGCACTGAAGTGCAGTGCTGACTCGAACATACCGTGACCACTGCTAGTGCAAATTGATGATTGGTGCCCACTCCATCGTCTGAAACGCTACACTGACCGTAACAACGACGTAGACGACGAGGAAATCTCAGCTCATAAACGCGGGCTGTCCGTCTCGTCTGATGCGGAGTTGTTGCATCATCCACAGAAGTTCCAGAAGACCGCTGACAGCTCCAGCGATGAACGAGCTCGCTGTGGCAACTTCAAGCATGATGTCCAAGACATCATCAAGAAGACTCAAATACTTCTCTTAAGTTATACATGGTCCATGCCTTCCCATCAAGTACCGAGCTAGCGGCGTGGAGTAATGAAGTATGGAATAAGGCGTGTGATCGTGAAGGAGTTGATGTGTCCATCGGAAACGATGCTTGTCGGCTGGTAATTGAATGTTTTCTTGAGGTAGGTTAGACTACTGGCATCTACTGGGTACTCGGACACACCCCCTATGTAAAGTCATTGTGTATGTCTATTGCAAATCGGGATATATAAAACGATTGTATGGCATAATTTTCATATTGTAGCATATTCTTCTTAGCCCCCTCGTGCAATAACCATTGGATCGACAACCATCAAGTGAATGATGGTCTCGATCAACGAAAAACACCAGGTGCTTTCACTACCTCAGTATTGTCTCGCTCATTGCTCGGTCTGTCCAATGATTTAAAGTCTGAAATGTTGGAATTGGATGATTAAATATATGAAGCTGAACGTGATATATTTGCTTTGCGCCAAAATCTCGAGATGACTCACGAGAGTGCTTGCGATTAGCATGACAATTGTCTGGCACCACCAGAGCAGTCTGGGAAATAATAAATCCATACCCTGTGTATACATTCATGAATAGAAAAGGACAATGTGGGATGTGCTTATGTATATGTATAGATACCTTTGACAGCTATCCGTATATTTTTTCGCATTTTATGTTCAAAGATATAGGCACATCTTGCAGAATATGCACCAAGATATTGACCCAGCCCAAAACTAGCCAGCTACTCACCTGATGGCATTGATGGACCAACAATTTGCTCCATAAGCTCTAATAAACTGTATCCAAGTATTTTATGGCACTCTTCTCAGTTCGTTGCGCGGTTTAAGATGCGCATAGTATGAAGAGATGCCTCAGCAGGCGTTGCAGAAACTGTCCGGGCGTCAAGTCTACGCGCGTAGATAGGCAATGTCCGACTTCCCAGTTTGGGCTGATTTTAGAGTTAATATTGTAGAATATTCATAGCACGTCCGGTACGTTCACAATAGTAACACAAATATTTGCACACATGCAATAGATATATGGCTACACAATGGTACCAAATTCATGCTCAAAAACCATCTAACAGTATGTGTAGTCGCTTCCGATTGCTTAAGTGTCCGACTACTAGGTAGACACCAGTAACCTTTTGTCAAAGCTTGCTCAATGTGTCACTCAGATGCATAGTGCTGTCAAGGGTGCAGCTCATGTCGTTATCACGAACGAGTTCGAATTCTCGGAATCCGTTAGCAAGCCTGCCAAGGAACCCAACAGGAAGTTATATACTGATCTTACTGAGGTCGAGGGACCTGATTGGCCCCCGTGCTGGCTTTTCCCCATAAGGTCCAAATTTATTCTCATAACTGGCTTGACTAAACCTGGCGCAGAAACAGGAACAGAATAAACCCGCTGCTGAACGTGCCACATCTTTCAAAACTGTGCCATCAGCTCATTCACTAATAAAACCCTCCACAATACTCACTCGCTCCCTGCTCTTGGTATACAATATGTAGATGACCTCGGCCCCCATCTGACCTTGGCGCACATCACCTTCAACCTCACAATGGTATTTTACTTCTAGCTATATGTGGAGTTACTGCCTGACGTGCCGCATTGTTTCTAATAGATCCAATTCGCGCTTTCAGAGTGGCAAGAAGGCTTTTTCGAGGACACTACGTTTACAGAGGAGGTTGGCCGTAGACTCTATACAACGCATCTCGCAGATCTCGCAGCATATCGGGAGGAGTGTGGAGAGGACAGTCTTATAGCTCTAGGTGAGGCCCTGGTCCCACATGGTTGGTGAGTTCTCTGCACATTGTCGTGCTAACAATGACTGTCTTCAAGTTGCTGATTCCTTGACGCTCTTCCTACTGTAGAACCTATGCGGGCCTCTAGCCTTATGCTGCTGCGGGGCAAGACAAGGGCAAGATCTCGCGATCGGCCTTCGCCTGCATGGCTCAGATGGCTGGTACTGCCAACACCGACGCTTTTGGCAGTGACGACGACAGGAATGAGTTGGTGCCGGAGAACCGTGACGCCGCTGCATAGTAGACACAGTATTGACTTCTTTAGTATTACTTGCCCCAAACCGCTCTCATGCTTGTGAATATATCTGTTGTTTCGTTGCCTATAATACTCAATGTCTGACATGGTATTGCTGTCTCGAGAATGGTGCATGATATTGCATACTAATCTGCTCAATTAGTACAGCAATGTACAGTAACATGTTTGTAAATACCACACCATACCACTCTGCGCGCTTCGATATACTGATGTCAGTCACTATGCGGTGGTATGTATCACGCTCAGATGGTATAGGTAATATATATATAGGGGTGTGGTAGAACGGTACAAGTGATATATACACTACATACTGCTCTGAACCACCTAACATTTTTCCTGATGGTCAGAAGACACCAGTGAGAGGCAGGATGATGGAGATGGCCTTAAGCAGGTGTGTCAGGTTTCAAGAGAAGTCAACCAACAAAGCACTCACCACATGCTCTCTGTAGACTCAAGCTGTCATTGGATGTGCAGAGGCAGCAGAGGATACCGCAGAGGTTGAAGACGGAGTGTTACATCAGACATCGGGGGAGGGCGGGGCCAGTCCAAGTGTGACCAACAGCTGAACTACACAAACGAGTCTGCCTACGGGTTCCTGTGATGAGACGGTAAGTGATATATTACTCTTAGACCAAATGTGACCCACTAACATGTCTTCCACAGGTCCAGGCTGAGGCTCAAGATGGCTTGGAGGTCACCGCGGACAACGCGCAAGCCTATCCAATATTGGATGGTGCTGCTTCCTCGCTTTGTGATGACTCCATGGGCGAAGGCAACTCACAGCGTGCAAATGATATTGTGGCGGGGAGCTCGCACACTATCCAGGGGTGTGTATAATGTTACCAATTTGATTCATCTGAAAGCGAGCTGAAACGGAACTCACAGATCCAGTAGCGAAAGAGACGAGGGCACTCTCGCGCAGACATGAAGGTCGACAGTGAAAGCGAGAAGCAAACAGCGGAGGTGGCGGCGGAGGCAAAGATTGTGGAATAGAGAGGGTAAGGATCAAGGACGGGACAATGTCCTCACACATGTCGAGAATTGGTTATCACAGACAGCGGGTCGTCCTTATCTCGGTTTTACGTATTGTTTCGTATTGTCCGAATGTTCGTGATTGATCTTTGTACGCTGAAAGTATGCTGCTTCATTTACCCAGAAGTCGCTGCGTGACGATCAAGTTCATGCGAGGATCCGGGAGTCATTGAAGTATATTTGCTAAATAGGAAAAGATATGTCGAGGGGAAATATACATGTCTATGAGCTACGTGTATGGTTAGTCTGTAAAAGGAGCATTATACGAGAGAGATCGCCACGGCGCACCTTAAAACTTGATTCGCTTCCGACGCTCCGCCTTCGACAACCTTCCCGTGCACCTCTTCTCCAGCGCACGAAGCAGTGGGGGCTTCACACTCAGAACATATATTGTGCGCGGTTCATCGTTCAACGTGTGAACTCGTCTTCGTGTTCTGAGGCATGTAGATCAATGGCGACGAGGATCTTTGACTCACCCAGGCTCTTCAAAGGTGGTACAGAGGAGGGTATCGATGGGTGGCGTGCGTAATGCATCGCGTTGTTGGAAAACAGGGGAACCCGTTAGCTTGTGCAGGTTAAGTTGAGCATAGAACGGGCCCGTGTGAGGGCGGGACAAAGGAGAGCGGTCTGCAACAGGCGAGCGAGAGGAGATGGGCTTGCAAAGGAATGGAACGTGCAGCCTTGCAATCTTATGTCGCGTCTACGTATGAGTGAACGGGGTTGGGCGTACGCAGGGACATTGAGTATTCATCAGTCGAGGCCGAGAGTGCGTACAAGCGCGTCAGCAGTCTTCGTAGTAGGAAATTGTTAATATCGTGAATAAACAGTGACGGTGAGACGTACCGAGTCGTCTTCATAGCATGTCGACATTGTAAGTGACTCCCACATCACGCCATTATTCACTTGACAATGTCGACCGGGGGCCCTGCTGAGCGTGTTGCAATCTCTTCAGATACAACGGTCGCCGAGTGTTAAGTAGTAATCTAGAAAGCGACAGTAGGAAGGGCTGAGTTTCTCAATACTAATAGAGTAAAGTGACAGCGGGGATCGCAACGAGCAGACAGACTAAGACGCGGTACACCATAGTCATCTTGTGCTGGGTGTCGACGCGGTTAATGAAACTGCAGCAGAAAAATACGCCCGTGGTACGCCAGTGGGAAGCGGGTGAGCTTCAGCTACGACCAGCAGACCGACAGCAGTACTGTACTGTGCAGAGCCTATATGTATCGTGAGCGAGGTCGAGTCAAACGACTCAGAGATGGAGCGACGTACAAACACCTCACATAGTCTCCCACACAGCACGCTCACGTTCAGATTTTCTCTTCGTTCGATCGGTCTATACGTGATGATACGTCGAGGCCGAGCTGTCTGAGCAGCGAGTGAGAACGGATGGTGGTCGTCGCGAGAGAAGACGCGTCCGCGGTGGCGTTTCCTCAACTGGGTCGAGCTCGGTCCGAACTCCGCTCATCTCCCTGCCTTCCTCGACGACCACGACGGCCATGACCTCCTTCAGCACCCACCACTGAAGCTAGCTCGTAGTACTAATCAACATAATATGCTTTCTATGTCTAGGTGAGTTCAGTTATAGCCACAAGTACTTCGTTCGTTGATTAGTCGACGGACTGTTTTTTCTTTCACCAACCACCAGAGCTGTATGCGTCCAAAAGGCTATATATGTTACATCCCAGCGTGAGGACCACATGTTGCTTTTCTACACGCCTGTAGCTCCCTTCCCCAACTATTCGATACGAACACCCGGGTATGCATACACCGCTCTCTTCGCTCGGTGTACGCGTGCACTAGACTCATCCAAAGCTTGCCCCGTGCACGAACGTCCTCTGGTTCCAAGACGATCCCGCCGTGGATAATCATCAAAAACGAAGGAACCAGCGAGTGACGAGGGAATTTGAGAACACATGGTGATTGTTGCACAACGGTGAGTAACGAAGACACTTCAGGCTCCTCCACGCACTCACCCTCCCACTCCACCAACCTGTGAACAACGTTTTATCTCAGGACAGAATGCCAACGTGACGGACGCAACGCTCGAAGGAGTTCTGCGTGGGGTCAATCATTCGGTACGTCTACACAGTAGGCCTCTGTGGATTGCTTGAGACTCTATGGATCCTAAGCCTACACCTCTATAGTACGTCTACTGGAAGAAGCGTTGCAAATGTCATTCCTCATCTTTGTGCCTCACGCTCTTAGTGCCCCAATCGGCTCATTGCTCGCCGACGCTTCTACACATACGCTTCTCCCCTCGACGTTTACAAGACGGAGGTGTTTGCGAGACGTCCGCCGTCGACGAGCGAAGAAGCACGCATGTATAAACGGGCGTGTTAATTGCAAAAGCTAGGCAATTGGAACAAGACGCAGACCGCTCCCGTGCGTCGTATCGTGCATTGACGTGGCCGTCATGGAGAACATCTTATAGAGCAGAACGAAGACGACGAATCGTCTGCTCCTCGTCGATGCATATGCTGGCGGAGGGATCATTCCCCAAAGAACTGGACGTTCCAGTAATCAAGTCGGGAAGTTATCTGTCCGTGCTACAATTCGACGCTCATCCTTATGTTGCGGGTATGTCTTTAGAATTCCAACGAGTACGCCTACCGGGTATCAGGCACTACAGTACTCGTCGATGCGCACGGACGCGTCGCGATGAAGAAAATCAGATATCGCTCCGTGCGTACAGTTCTCCTTCGAGACAGGATCAGTCCTCGGGACACTTGTATTAAATTCAACTCTGTAAGTACACCTCGCTCTGTCCACAATATCGCGCATTACGCTTGCGATGTGTCTCTTCTTAGTACGCGGATCCCAACGCGCGTAGAGCCTAGTGACGGCGATCTCTCTGGGCTACACTCGAGGCTTTTGAATAGTATGCAGGACACATTTCAATCGAATCCTACACTCAAGTACATAGCGCAATCGTCATCGAATGTCACATCCCGTGAGCGATGGAGGGCGTGAGGTAGCATGCGACGTTACCCACTCATTGTAAGCATCGAACGACCTCACTCGTTCGCATACGACCCTGGTGCTCCTTCGTGGTAATCATGTTTAACAGTATTGTATGATTGAGCATGAAATATACTTTCTACGCTCGATTTGAGAATTACCGACGTCTGCAGCTACGTTCTGCAACGGTTGAGTATCAAGGACTGTAAACAACCTCGAGGTCTTCCGTCCTCGCATGCTCATCCTTGGGCCATCTCTGTCGGCTCACATTTTGGGTTGTGCGTCCTCAGCCTGCCGTGACGAGCTCTTCATCGCTTCGCGCTCGGTCTGACGTGGACATGAGGATCGACGACTACCAGTGAACGTATGCTCCGCAATTGTGATGATGAGATCAGTGCGAAAAATGTGGGGCACGACACGGCACATGTGCAATAAGATACCACCTCTCTGTACGCGCAAATGGAGATAGTTAGAGACGAGTGCGAGCAGACGAGGCTGTACGAGATAACTACCGTCTCAGAGGAGCATCGTCGCCGCTTGTAGTGGGGCGTTCCCCGTTCCTTCTCGTATAGTCGCAGACAGACAGTAGCCAGTCGCTCTCCGAGTGGCTCACCGCACAAAAAAGAAATATCGAGCATGGCGTCGATCGGGGCCGCAACGTTTGACGTCAAGTGGTGAGGGGATAACATTGCCATCCCATATTATCGTCGACGGTGACAAACGGCGAAAGCACTGAGTATTCTCATTCGGCTCTGGTTCCACGGTCGAGATAGCCTGAGCACGTAGATTGACTGGCATATATGCTTCAGCCAGAATCGTCAGGGATATAAGACGATAGGAAACGTACTCTGTGACGTAGGACAATCTGTCATGTCTTGGGATAGAGTAGGGATTGTATGCGTGTTTGCGTTCGTGTCGTCCAGGTCGTAACCGTAACCGATCTACTTGTTGAGCCGAGAACGAGGTCAGAGTCGAGAGAGAAAGCGGTGGCGCTCCTCGTGCCTACGAACACAAACTTGCTCATGTCACTTGAAAGGTCGTAGAGAAGTCCTGGTATGCTCTACACCCGTTTAAGGACGGTTGCGCTCAGGCAGGGGTGGATTGACATGGCGAAGGCTGGTGTGGAGGTCCACGAGCACGTCGCCTGAGTTACTCCCGGCGTAGCAAATATGTTAATTCGGAACTTGAAGACCGTCTGAGACATAAGGTAGAGTAGAGAGTGTGAAGTCTTGAGACGGCTGGACACCAGAGTCGTGGAAGATGTTGCGCGATATGGGTAGGTATGGGGCGATTAAGTAAGTAGACCGCGTTTGCGCGAGTGAATGGGGAGTTCGCATTTATGCGGAGAGCGGGGAGTACCAGTTACAAACGCGTTTAGGGCAGTCCAAGGAAACGGTACAAGAAGTTAAGGAAAGGTCTTAGGCGGCTCACCAACTCGAAATTCCTTTACGAACTCCTCTCCCACATTGCCCAGTCTGCTACTTCCTCCAGTATAGAGCTTGGGACGGTTGCATCATACGTGTGACTGGTTGTCGGCGTCGTTGCAAGTGCACTGGGGTAAGAGTACCCTGGGTTCGTGCTCGGCAACCGTGGAGCATGGTGCATTGGCGGCCAAGTCTCGTTGCGTAGGGCGGATCTGATCGCTCTGGTAAGTCCAGAGATGCTCGAGGAGGCATGATAAAGCACTTACCAAGTTGTACTGAGTGAGAGCAAGCGAAGACATGGACGTTATGCGTTGAGCTGCGAGGACGAGCGGCCCGAGGGTCATTCGACGATTGACGCGAACGGTGCAGACGCCATCACGCATCTTGCTGCGAACCTTCATGATGCCTCGATGTCACCGGTTGAGGTGCGACTTACTCTGAACCTTGACAAGACGACTCGAACGCTACATTCGCGACAGTGCAACATGAGCACGACAACCACCAGAGTGGGGGTATCTGTTGTAAGAGGACTGTCGTCGAGAGTGGCCTTGGAATATAGGTGCGTAAAAGATCGTCGTTCTTCGACTGCTTTGAGCTGACCTCTCTTCGTTCGACGAAGTTAGGGTTATTTGTACAACTTAATGTTCTGTCAAATTACATTTGAGAACTGTAGTAATCATCTACTACTCGATCGTTCGAACTCGAAGTACGCTATGCAATCGACGGCGGTCAAAGCCCAACTTATATGCAACCTGGGTAACAAATCTGTTCATACCGCAACGTAGTATCGGAGAAGATGAGGTGAGGCCAGAGAAGGTCTGGTTACACGGTAATCAGTGGACGGAATAGGTTTCTAAAGGCGCGTATTCGCCTACCGTCACAATCGATACAGCACTTATAGCGTCGTCAGTCTCCTCAGGAAGCCAAATGTCAATTACATCTTTGCTATTCGATGATCCGTTCAACCTACACTGGCCCTTCTCGATCCCATTGCCCACTCGCCGCCGGGAGCCTCTGGGGCCTCATGCCCGTCGTCGGCATAGTCTCCGTTTCATGAGACGACCCTTTGAAGACGATCCCGGGTGGGAAACCCGTACTCTACCCTACGAATCCCTTGCCTGTCATGAAGAATGAAGAACTCTCTGCTCTCGACGCGCGAGCAAGGTCCTCTTTGGCGTCCTCGATGCAATTCTGCTAAACGAGAAGTAGATCGACGGTATGAATCCGTTTCCTTGACACTTTAAGGATTTGCCACGGATGTACGACATGATATACCGACGGTGTTTGTTCACTGTTGTCTGTCGTGCATCCTCGTTCCATCTCTGACATTTGATCTCGTTTTACAGATCAGACGGTACTGTTATCATGGCGCACCGTTTGCAGTAAGCTGCGCGAACGCTAACCCTACGCATCTCTCGCAGGACTTGTTGTCGTCCGTCTTGCCTTCTCGCACTCGGAGGCCATCCACGCTGAATCGGTACGTCCAGTGGTTGTACATCCTCGTATACACCTCATTCATACTCCACGCTGTCGACAGGTCTCGTCATATTCCATGGCAAGCAGCAATTGATCTCACTTCGTCAGCTGGCTGCGAGAGTGCCCCGGGACATGACATCAACCTGGTACGGTGTCGCAGCCTAGGTGCGTACGTCTCATATCCCAGTTATACCACTACTCACAGATGCTCTTCAGCTTCTCAGCTCCACCCGACTATGTTGCTCGTCAAGCTACGCGAGGAACGTGGCCACGAGCGCGTACCGCCACGACCTGGAAATGGGAATCACCGACGCACGCCAACATGGACGTGGCGCCCAGATTCTACCAATGAGAATACAAGGGATACTTGACGTGTGTCAGATGCGTCTCACAGGTCCTGCACAGCGTCGCCTGGCGCTCTCCTTCTCTCTCTGCGACCACCATCTCGCACTCGCTCGTCGCGCATCCAACCTCGTCTTTCAAGCACTTTAGGTCGCTCTTCGCAATACCCATCCCCCAATAAACTCGCAGCATGGTTTCAGTCGACGCGAGTGATGCTCGCTCTATTGTCGATCCCGGCGGCACTCTCGAAGCCCCAGCTACGGATGTTGCGGTCGCTCCCACGCGCACGTTGCAAGACGCTCCGCCTCAAGAGCGGGGCGGCGACGTCGACGCTTTGTCGAGCACCGCTCGTTCTGTCTCTCCTCACGATTCAGCTGGAGGGGACGACGACACTGTCCCAGCCGCGGGCGAGACGAGCTCGAGCGGCATAGGTGCCGTCGACGTCATTCCTGCGCACTCTCGTTCGTCGAGTGCTATTGGCCCCGTTCCTTCCCCTCGTCCATCTCTTGTTGGCAGCGCTACTGTCCCAGCCGTGGTGGAGACGAACTCGAGCAACGTCGACGCTCTTCAATCTCACGGTCTGTCGAGCGACGATCGCTCCGGACATCCTCAAGTCAATGACCCCACTGTCGAAGCTCTTATCAAGACGGGCTCGAGCGACGCCTGTGCTATCAACAGCTGTACTACTCCTTCGCTTTACGGGTCATCGGATACTCGCTGCTCCCAACCTCCTCAAGATTCAAGCGTGGTTGAGCGAGTCACTGTTCCAGCCACGGTCGACACTGGCTCGAGCAACACCGGCGCAGCACGCATCACTGTTGCGCCTCTCGATCCCGCGAGTATAGATAGGTCCGCAACTACTGGAGGTTTTGCTGCGGTTGACGATAGTGTTATCCTCGCGGTGGTCGACGCAAGCTCAGTCGGCCCCGGTCCTGTCGATGTTGATGTCCGGGCCCCCGTCTTTGGTGGTTCGTCATTGCCGCGGCCGTCACCACCTCATCATAGTACATCTCAGGCCTCGTCTGGTAATCAAGCAACCTCTGGACCTGCCGTCGAAGTCCCTTCCATTCCGCACGGCGCAACTGGGTGTACTGCCACCGACCAACTCCAAGAAGTCGCGGAACTACTCAAGCACACGGGAAATCTGCTCTCGCGCATTGGCATCACAAATGCTCAGCATGTGCATGTGCCTCCGAATGATAACAAGTGCACAGCTTGTTCTTGTGCTTGCGCCTGTGCTCAGATCCCACATTCCCCTCCCTCTGTCTCTGGAGCGACTGGTGGTGCAAGAGCTGTTTCCACTGCCGCTGTCACTGCCACTCCAGCTCCCGCTGCAGCCACCAGCGGCAGAGGCGGGGCTCCGGATAACCAGCCTGCTGATAGTCAAGACCATCCTCTACCTGGTCCACCTCCGAAGGACCCTCAAGACACCCAGCAGCCCACAAGTGCTGCACAGGAAGCCTCCTCTGGACAGCAAGCCCCACCTGGACAGCTCACTGGTTGGGCTGCGGTGGAGAAGGCCCTCAAGGAATTTGATCAACAAGAGATCGGTGGATACAAGGAAGATATTGACTCGTTGCTTACCTTTGTGAGTTTCTGCTTGGCTGTCTCCCTTCTTGTCATGATTAAACTCAGCTCCCAAATTTATCTCTGTCTAGACTGGTCTATACTCTGCGGTTCTCACCGCCTTTGTCATTGTCTCTTACCCTCTCCTTCAGGATCAAGGTTCTGCCTCTGGTTCCACATCCACTCCCTCCGCTCCCTCCACTCCCTCCCCCCCTTTCCAACCTCCCATCACTGCCATCCGCATCAACATCCTCTGGTTTGCCAGCCTAGTGATCAGTTTATCCACTGCATCATTCGCCATCCTCGTGAAGCAGTGGTTGCGGGCCTACATGGCTTTTGCCACTGCTTCACCACAGGGCCAACTCCGAGTCCGCCACTTCCGCCGCAATGGGCTTACTGTGTGGCGAGTCTTTGGAATTGCATCCTCTCTTCCCCTTCTCCTCCAAATATCACTGGCCTTGTTCTTTGCTGGTCTGTGCATCTTCACCTGGGATGTACACCCCACTCTGGGCAAAACCACTCTACCACTAGTTGGTGCATGGGCCTTCCTGTTCCTTGTGGTCACTATAGCGCCATCATTCACAGCCCACTGTCCATATACAACTCCAGCTCTTGCAGGCATTACACATGCTCTTCGTACTCATGTGTATACTCCTGCTGCATCTATCATTATCAAGCACATTCCTTACCACATTTCCTGGGTTCTGTACAAGACATTGGACTGGATTACAGATCATGAGCACACCTCCTTTCTGTTGCCTGTGTACCGCCTTTCAAGAAATGTCAACTCTCACCTGGAGAGGTTTGAGATTCTCAGGCCAGAGGAGCTAGACATGCAGAATAACAAGCAGCATGACTTGGAGATTTTGGCTGCTGCAGATGCTTTGCAGGCAGATGATCACTTGCTTGGGACTACAATCAAAAGTGCTCTTGAGCAAAGTGATTCTAATTGGGTTCAGCTCACTCAGTTTGCTGTACAGGTTATTGGTAACCGTGTACCTGTAGTGGATACTGAAACTGATCCAATGCACATCTCTGGTGCATATAGAACACTTTCACCCATGGTACAAGAGGTTATCAATCAGATATTCAGATTTCATGCTGTACCCAAACTTGCTGAGATGAGCACTGGTAGCATGGATTTTTCTAAGAACTGGAAAACCATAGCTTGGTGGGCATTCTGCACCTTCATTTGCATTCCAAGCACAATCCCACCCTTTTTCCCATTATGTCTTGATGAAAACCAATTGGCCAGAATTGGACAACAAGCTGATATAATTAAAAGATGGTATCTTGAGCAGCTCAACCTTGCTGTAGCTCTATACCGCACCTCTGGTTTTATGTCTGCTGGAATTACAAGGATGGGAGAATATGCACCGTTGCAGCTTACATTTCGGTGGGCTATGCAAACCAGTAAAGAAGATGTATCAGCACAGAAGACCCTGGTGCAGCAGTGTCTTATATTTGATTATGCTATTATGGGGGAAATATTTGATGCTGTGCACACAGACGAAAATGGTAAGTGTGTTCAACAAAACTCAATCCAAATTCAATTTTTCTAACACACAGCTTTGATCTTCAGATATCTATCGATTGTCAAATGTGATTCACAGCATTATGGACTATGCAAGCAGCGACTTCAAGAACCTGAAGGCCATAGAGATCCTGAAGCTCTCACTACTCTCTGTGAGAGTGATGTATGGCAAGATTCATGAGAATCTGGATGGCAGACCAAGGTGGTCTTCTGATGAAGCAGCACAATGGAAGCGCACCTTTATCTGGCTTGCGGAAAGATTGTGGCATTTCTGGCCATTCCCTAATCTTAGTAATCTATTACTGGATGAACTTGCAGCATTACAACAACTTGCAAGATCTGGCTGGGGAGAAATCCCTGATCCAACAGAGGACTCCTCACAGGAAGTCCTGCCTCTTCCAGACTTTTTCTACCTCATGCTTTGGCGGACAGCTGGACAGAATTTGTCACAGATCCCTAGCCAACATCCTCAGCTGTTGCGAATTGCACACATGTCCGGGACTGAGCAATCTGAGATTGCAGGGAAAGGACGGGACATGGCTTGGGCATACCGAGATCACCCAGGAAACCTGTGGCCACCTGGAACTGAGGATGATAATGGTCATGAAGTTCAAGACATCAGGACAAGTGCATCGCCCCAAGACATCCAAGACCCCATTCTCAATAACTCAGGAGCTGATGCAGATGAAATTGGTCCTTCCAGAGGATTACAGCCCAAGGTATCTACAGACATCTCTGTGAGTTTCATGTTATTTGCCTCAGTGAACTAACATGACTCATATGTACACTACATCATAGGATGCATCACCTTTTGATTCCGGAGCCCCCTCAGAAGCTGGACTCAGAGCAACTAGAGCAGCTGAGCAACATCCCCAGACCGATTCAGGACCAGCTGGCAGCATCCAGCTTGGACAAACAGCACCTGCATTGTGAGTACAGGTCTCTGAGAGAGGTGAAAGTTTGAATGGAATTGAATTGAATTGATATAGGCATGAAACTTCCCAGGATTCGGAACACATTGATGCCTCAGAAAGTGAGAGGCAGCATAGTAGTCATGATGGAGATGGCTCTAAGAAGGTATGTCAGCTGTTGAGAGAAATCAGCTAATAAAGCACTCACCACATGCTCTCTGTAGACTCAAGCTTTCATTGGATGTGCAGAGGCAGCAGAGGATACCATGGAGGTTGAAGAGAGAGTGTTACATCGGACCTCAGGGGAGGGCTGGGCCAGTCCAAGTGTGACCAACAGCCGAACTACACCAACGGGTTTGCCTACGAGTTTCCGTGATGAGATGGTAAGCGACAGATTACTCTAGGACATACTGCACAATGCAACTCGCTAACATATCTTCTGCAGATCCCAGCCGAGGCTCGAAGTGGCTTGGAGGTGATCGCAGATGTGACACGAGCCGACAAAACATCAAACCACACAACACCCTCGCTTCATGAAGATGCCACGGCCAAAGACAATTTGCACCGCACGGACAACATTGCCACTGCGGCAGGGAGCTCGCAAACTGTCCAAGGGTAGGCCACTGACTTGGTTTCTCCGAAAGCGAACTGAAATAAAACTCACAGGTTCATTGGCGAGAGTGGCAGGGGTCATGCTTGTGCAGATGCAGAGGTGGATACTGGTACCGAGGAGCAAACAGCGGAAGCAGAGGCAAGACCTGCAGAATAGAGTGAGTAAGGGTTGAGGCCGGGAATGATGGCCGTACGTGCGAGGAGAATTTGTTATCATGGACGACAGGTTGTCCTCGTTTTGATTATGTGTATTGTTTTGTGCCATCTGAATGTTTGTATTTAATTGTTGTACGCCGAATATATGCTGCTTCGTCCACACAGAAGTCGCTGCGTGACGATCGAGTCCATGAGCCAATCCTGGGGTGGCTGAAGTATATTCTCTAAATAGGACAGGACACGTCGAGGGGCAATATACACGTCTATAAGCTACGTGGGTGGTAAGTCAGTTGAAGGAGCATTATACGAGAGATATCGCCACGACGCACTTTCAAGCTTCATCTGTTTCCAACCCTCTGTCTCCGACAGCCTTCCCGTACGCCCTCTTTCCTAATCACGAAGCGTTCAAAGCTTCACACTCAGAATGCGGGTCGTTCATCATGCAGCATGTGAACTCGTCTTCGCGTTCTGACGCGGGTAGGTCGATCGCAATGAGGATCTTCGACTCACGCAGGCTCTTCAAAGGTGGTACCGAGCAGAGTACCTACGTATAGCGTCTGTAGTCGGTCGTGTTATTAGAGGCTAAGGGGTCCCGTCAGTTTGCGCAGACTAAGCTGAGCGCAGAGCAGAGCCGCGTAAGGGGGAGAGTAGATGGACATGCAAACGAACGAAGCGTGTGGCTTTCCCGTCCTATATCGCGTCGACGCACGAGTGAATGGGCTCGGGGGTACGCAAAAACATTGATTATTTGTCCGTCGAAGGGCGAGAGCGTGTAAAAACACATTGGCCATCTGGATC